>CAKNYM010050373.1:0-14135 GCA_932195095.1 Andricus curvator
CCCCAATTCACCCCACACAACCCTACTCACCTCCTCGGCTTCCACCCTCACACTCCACTCACACCTTCCACACAAATTCCGTAAAATTCTCTCTCCACCTGTCACTAAACACGTTCTCACTTCCGCCACCAACATGCAAGTCCCTGTAGCGTATCCGCTGCGTTCGTTCGGTCCGCCAGGGAAATCGAAATAAAAAATTGGATAGCATGAATAGCATGACCAAATATATTCATATTTTTTCATAAGGGTCGAATTATTATAAAATTAATTATATTTTAATGTGTTAAAATATTTGTCGAATTTGAGAAGGATGCAATTCTACATTCCTTACTTTTTAAAGGACGAGGACATATTTTTAAAGAATAACTCATCTTACTTACCTAAAGTATCATTATACATGACCTGCGTCTGTACATTCATTTCAGGATCACAAGGAGGACGATGTTAGTGTATCTTTAGATGCTCTCTATGAAGAGAGACATCACAAATATTAGTTACATAAACTATTCATTAAGTATACACAAAAATGAAAACTTTAAAAAGATTTCGTCAGCAATATGTTTTAAAATCTGCTTTACTGAACGTACCACATGATTGCTCCAATAAACATGTATGCAGAAAAGGTTGTATAAAATACTGTTCATGGTACGGTAGAACAACAGTTTTTTGCAGAACTTCCGAGGGAGGAAGTATCACTGATTCACCAAACAGTTTTGAGGTGGCATGCACATCCATAACTAGAGAATTTCCCGGGTAATCTCCAAGCGGCTTCAGATTGAGAAGTTTCTCTCCAAATATCATGATCTTGCCACTTCTTTCTCCTATATTGGTTTTGCAGATAACATCTCTTTTTTTCAGATAGCAACAGTTGTTGGGAACCTGGACCGTCAATTTGAAATTCTGGAATATTATTGCTTCATTGGCTCTTGCACAACCGGCAGGAATGTTAAAAGATTCCTTCCCAAGAATAGGATAAATAACATTTTCCTTAATGGCGAGGGGTCGTTCGAAGTTGCTTATTTCAACTTGCCTTCGAAAGATTTGAGGCAATGGATCATCTGGTCTGTGAACTAATTTATCAACTAGCTGCATACAATTCTCAAATGGATAAGAACTGAACGAATCAAGTGGTCCATGTATTTTGGCTTCATCACTGAGACGAATAAGCCCATGAACGTTAAAAGCCATTTCCTGTCATCCGTATAATATTGGAAAGGCTTCTAGAAACCACTTCAATTGTGCTTTTGCGCAGTCGTCCTCCACGTAATCGGTTGGATGAAGCAGGATTCTCATTGCGCTATGGAACCCACATAGCACACTTCCCGAAAAAACCTGGTCTTTTCTTAGGACTTGGTCCAAGTCACCAGGAGAAAAACCCCAGTCTGTCCTAGGTTTGGACCTATACTTAGACCTGGGTTAAAACATAGGTTCTTGTCCGCCGCAATTTTTGGTTTAAACAAAAATGACATTAATTGTACAAAATTTTTTACGCGATTTAGTATTTTTAATGAAAATAGTGTTTATAAATATAACCCACTCTAGTACTTTTTGACTTTTATTTTTTTCAAATTGGGATTTTGAGATAGTAGTGAATTATAATTCAATTTTGTTGAACAATCCCTAAAAAGCATGTGCCTATAAGAAACATTATTTATTTTGTCAAGTCCGAAAACTTTAATTAACATTTCGGACAGGAAAAAGGTACGACAGCTGGCAAGCCGTCTGACAAATTTATTCCAGACTTGCTAGTTGCAGTATTCTTATACCCATGGCGAATAATCTCAGTTGCGAGAAAAAGTAGCACCCAGCGCTGCACATCGACCAAACGCGGAACTTATGCTCGTAATGCACCTGCGCGGCTGAAGGGGCATTAGGAGCGGGAAATTTGAATCAGTGTCTTACATAAAGAAACGTAAAGTTGATATTACTTATAGCTTCCAAAATCTAATTGAAATTTAAAAATTAGCAATTATCAGCACATAACTTTGTTCAAAACTATTTACGTAATAATCGGAAAATATTGTATTGGCTAAAAGATGCAGATTCAGTTCCAAAAACATAAATCCAATGTATCATTTTAAATGCTGTTAATTAAAGAATCAATCATTGAATTTAAAAATTATATTATTTGAAGCAATTTTAAGCTAGAAATATTAAAAATTGAACAGTTACGTTTTTTATAAGCTGAACACTACTTGAATTAAAAGTTAAATTATTTTTATTTTGAATAGTTTAAAAATCATTGAAATTTTTCAAAATTTTATTTCAAAATATTCAAAAATATAGATGTTGTTTTACATTTTTTCACATTTTAAATTATTTTTGAAATTTTTTCAGAACTTCTAAACAACTTTGAAAATGATTCGAATTTTTCCTACAATTTTTTTTAAATCCTGCGAAATAAAAAAAATTTCCTTTCAATCTTCCTCATTTATTTTTGACAATTTTGTAAATCGTTCTAAATGTTTGTAAATATTCTTTTGAAGTTAATTTTTTTAAATAAAAAATCATTTTCAATTTTCCTAGGAACCTTAAGGAAAAGTTTTTTATTCTTTTAAAGCCTTTCACAATTCTTAAAAAGCTTATAAATTTTTTGTTCAAAATCTAGAAAAATCTGTACTTTGTTTTAAATTAGGCCGTTGGCTATTTGCACCGAAATTTCGGTCCGAATAGTTTGCGTATTTTGTATGAGAGACAACAAAGCTAGATGTTTAAATATATTTATTAAATAAATACTTAAGTAATAATAATTACAGATTCACAATAAAAGATTGCTTCTTAGTGTGAATTCAAATACTCATGCTTCCGAAAATGAATTCTGTATAACGAAGGCAGTTATCAGAGAAAAAAGAGAGAAAGAATATTTGAATGCAAAATTTGTATATTTGAAAATTACAAATAAAAACAGCGATTGTTTTCTTCACTTAAAAACTGAATTAAATGTATTGAATGTTTTAAATTTCAAGATATTATAGTATGCATTCTTCATTCATTATTTATGTTCTGCCGAAATCGGTCGCTGTTGCCTTCTTGTTCCCCTCTTAATACGTTTTTTGGTCTCGTTAAACCACTTTTTTATTCGATCTTCGACACTGCTCTCAGTAGCACTGGTTACCATTAAACGAACAGCTCCTGCAAAAATGATGAATTCATGAATATTGCTTTATTTTTATCACGAATTTTACATAATCATTACGTTTCTAAGCAATAACTTAAAGGTGGTGAATAGTTTTTCAAAGAACTCAATAATAACCATAATTTGAAATATTTTTTTCCTTCGCTATGATACTTACGAATTATGTATGTCGCGAGTTTCTTGTCTTTAAAATTATTTTTGTGAACTCCGGACCAACTGTACAAGTCAGCCAACTCATTTGAAAGAATTTTCGGCATCACTTTGGAAATAATTCGTTTAGCCGTATCACCGCCCTCGGCCTTAATTGCATCCTCCTACAAAATAATAGTTTTATAATTTTTTTATAATTTTTTTTTTTTTTGCAAAAACAGAAAAAATTTTATAGACGCAATATGAGATTAGCTTTCATCAGCATTAATTTATTTTTTGAATCCCAAAATTGAAATTATAAATATACTTTTAAGGCTGCCTTTTCATGGAGTAAAAATTTCAAAGTTCAAAATACTTTTTCTATCCAGTTACAACTCCCGTTGACTTTGTTTCTAGCCTAGAAATTTTGTTATTGTCCAAGGTAATTTTGCTAACAAAAAATATGGAGAAAAAGTGAATCATTATTTTTGCCCAAATGAAGTAAACCTTCTTTCTTGATTTTTTTAGCTGAAAAATTACCTTGTACAACAACATTTCGAGGCAACAAGCAAAGTCAATCGGAGTTGCAAATGGTTAGAAGAAATATTTTTAAGTTTGAAATTTTGCGCCGTGAAAAGGCACCCTAAGATCAAAATGAGATCTACTTTCTTATGAAATATAATATTTTTTAAATTCAGGGGAGGTATAATATTATATCTTGAAATGTAAAAGAAGAGCTAAGTGGTTTTCAAGCGCATCGGAAATTCGGCGTTCGCTGCCTTTTGAGTGATAGCGAGATCAAAAATGACACTGCCAGAAATAAAAGGGGGGTCTGAAGAGACTGGATTTTTCCCGAGATTTCGACGGGATACTCGATTTAAACGAAACTATAACACTGGACTTGGATGACACGTGAGAATAATGAAAACTATTTTATGTCGTTCCATGTATTCAGTCGTGCCATGTATTACTTTCGTCCCGCCAGCTGATACTTGGCTGGAATCAGCCACTTTCGCTTCGCCTCAAGAGGTAGCGAAAGTCGAACTTTCGATGCGCGTGTTATTAAAAATCTTTATATCCATACCCTGCTTTTCACGTTTCTAATACCTCTTTCATGGAAAATAAAGTGACTTTCTATGTACCAAATTCAATCGGAAATGCCGATTATGCGTCAATTCTATCTCAACTGCATTAAAATCTGCCTGCGTCTTCAATGCAAAAGAGCTGAATACTCCGTTTTTGAAGTCCATTAAGTTTCTGTTTTTCAAATCAGCTTGACTTCGAGTAATGGCTTTAAGAGCTTTTATTTGATACATTATCTCTCGAAGCCTATGTAGTGTCATTTGGAACCCATTTTTGACTAAAAATAATAATAATTATTAATATTGCGATATTTGATTTCTGATACATATATATGCAACATATAGACAATAATAGTAACCTATGCCTTCCAATATTTCGATTCGCGACTGTAAATCGTAGTCATTATACCTGTCACCTATAAAATTTGAATTTATTTTGTAACAAATTAACAATAAAATTTGGTTTTCGCATAATTTAGGATTCTCGAAAGTTTTCAGTATTTTTAGTTACAAAAATTGGTATTAATTCGCAGCCGAGTAACATATAATAACACAACAAAGGAATTTAATTAGCTTCTTTTTTATTTACATAAAAAATGTGAGGCGAATCGAAAACCAGAAACTTTTCTAGAACCCGAAACTGTTCGAGAACCTGAAAGTTTTCCAGCTTTTAAGGAAGCTTATACCCGACTCGACCCTAATCATTCGAATTTAGAGTTTAATATAATACTATAATAATATGTATATTATAATATTCAATTATATTTTTGCAACGACATAAAGAACAAAGATTCGATCGATCTCATTACATTTTCACGATCACCATTAACTTGTCTAAGTGGACTCCTGGTAGCAAACGGATTTCTATATCCAAAATGAGAGTTATCTGACTGATTGAAGTAATTTTCTCTTCCACCTGTAATAGTATCAAAATGCAAATAAAATATACAACATTTCTTTACAGCAATATACAAGGCATTATTAAATTTTTTGTAAAATTACTGTTACCTGTGGTAATTGTATCTTGTGACCTGTTAGCAGTGTGCTTGAAATCTATAAATTAAGATAGATGAGAAATTCTACACATTGTTAATAAACTTCACGTCTCTTAACATAAAATTACTTACTAATATCTTCTTCTATATTATTGACATTATCTTGGTATAATGATCTAATATCTTCTTCTATATTATCGATGGTATCTTGGTATGATGCTCTTCCGTTCTGTCTTAAATAGGAATAATTTGATCAAACTAATATTTTCTCCCTTCCACCTGTATAACAGTATCGAAACATAACTTAAATTTACAAAATATCATAACACTAGCAGGCAAAAAGTATTATTTAAATTTAAGAAAAAAAATTACCTGTGTAAGATTTATTTTGCGACATGCCGTCATCAATGTTATCCTGTTCCACATTGTCAACATTCTCTTTGCACAGTGGTCTTCCACTAAGTGTCTCATAGGAATTGTTTGATCTATCTAAGTCCATCTGCTTTATAGATGATATTTCGTATAAGCTTTCCCCATCACTACTAGAGTTAGTGTCTGTTCGACATAAATTAATAGTTATAATCTTTGAATAATGCTTTATCGTTGATTCTTAAGTTATTAATTCTGCACTTCAGATAAAAAAGAGTGAATTTTAAAAAACGTGATCAAAAAATTGAAAATAATTAGTTTGTAATGACTTAATGTCAAGATCTTAATTTAAGAGTACTTCAATTTTAACTGAAGTTTAAAATAGTTTAATTTTTAAAGCTTTCAATTCAAAATCGTATAATTAACGTTTTTAGAATGATTAAACTTTGAAGTATTATAATTTAAAATGATTAAATTTTATTGTAAAATGATTTGATAAGTAATAAATGAATACTTTTCTTCAACCGACGATGTTTATAAATTTTAAATTGTAAATTTTTTATGTCTTATGGTCCATATAAAATTAAATAAAAATTGAGCCAAAAACATTTTTCCAACTCAGAATTTATTAATTAAAAAACTCCTTTCTCCATCCTTTACGTACGTTTCGGTACAATTGCGTACCTTTTTCAAAAGGTTTTTAAAACCTCAATACAGTAATATTTCAAATTAGCAATATTAAACAGAAAAATAAAAACTAAAAAGAATAATTTCATAAATTAATGTAAAGTTGTACCTGAGATAAGATTAATTTCGAAGAGTAAAACAAACATCGAAAAGGAACATAGAAACCAATGTCAATTTTGAAGAATTCAACTCAAAATTTGAGTCCAAAATTTAGAAACCATTAAAATTGTTATAGAAGTCTTAAAAGAATTAAAGAGACTACGCTCACTTTAAAACACGAATACTCTAGACAATTATTTATCAAAGAAGAAAGACAGCGACTCCATTAAAAATTTATCTAGCGTTATTTTTTCTGATTAAATGTAAATTTTGCAATAAAGTCTATATAGGTGAAACTGGCCGGAGATTAAAGCTTGATTTGCTGAACACAAAAGAGATTGTGAAGTTGGGAATTTTAACGCAGGTTCGTCACAACATTCATGGAATTTTAGTCATTATTTTAATTTTGGTTTTAAAAATATTAAAATATTAGCTACTGAAAAAAATACTTATCAACGACGTATTATTGAGTCCATTTTTATAAACAAATTTCGCAATATTTCTGTTCACTTACATACTGAAATTCTAAACATTAGTAAAATTTATCAAAGTATTTTAAAATGTCACATTTTTTTTAGTTGGAATCATTTTTTCTCACATTTAAATTTAAATTCAGTTTCGCGCGTTTCCTCATCATTGGTTTCTATGAAAACTCGTCTATGTCAACGCTCATTACGTATACCATATATATACTGTCTTATTGTATCTCCATATTGTCAATTTCTGCTTGTCCTTCCTAACCATTTTAAAGATCTCTTTTTCTGTATTTTAAGATGTACTTTTTAAATTGAGTGAAGTCTCTTTAATTTTTTTTTATTTCTATAACATTTTTTATGTTTTCTAAATTTCTGACTCAAATTTTGACTTGAATTCTTCAAAATTGACATTGGTTTCTATGTTCCTTTTCGATGTTTGTTTTACTCTTCGAAATTAATCTTATCTCAGGTACAAATTAACATTAATTTATGAAATTATTCTTTTTATTTTTCTGTTTATTATTGCTAATTTGAAACACGATTGTATTTAGGTTTTAAAAACCTTTTGAAAAGGGTACGCAATTGTACCGAAACGTACGAAAAGGATGGAGAAAGAAGTTTTTTAATTAATAAATTCTGAGTTGGAAAAATATTTTTGGCTCAATTTTTATTTAATTTTATGTAGACCGTAAGACATAAAAAATGTACTCTTAATATTCTTATTTAATTTTAAACGATAAAAATGACGGTGACTTTTTTTAATACAAAAATCTCAGCTTTTGCGGATAAGAAAAATCTATCCACTCATCAGGATGTCACTTAATTGATACTACAAGATATAATAAATACTTGATAATAATTTGTATGATGTTTAAAACTTTTATGATTCTAATTTAAAATTACAGTTTAAAAGGCGCAATTCTAAAATAGTTTAATTTTTGAGGCCCTGATAATTGTTTAGCTTTTAAAGGCCTAAATTCTAAACTATTTGTTTTTAGATTTTGTAGTTTTTGAATGCTCTATCAGGGATGTTACAAATTTCTGAATGTATAATTTTGTTATGTGTTGATAGTGTCCAATTTTGAAGTCCTTTTATGAATTAATTTTATGATTTTTTCTCAACTTCCCTGAACCAGAAATCCACTGGGCTGTATCGAACTCAAACTTTGCCAGAGGGTAGTCCTATTGAAATCGGATATTATTTTACGGAAAATAATGGTCTTTGGGACACATATTTAATTACCGAAGAGAAGGGTAAAAATTTACTAAAAAAATAAATCAAACTTTTTTCCGAATGAGGGTTTTTTGTCTGAAAAGAAAGCTTAGGTTTTTCCTTTGAGTACTTTTAGGTTAAAAAATCGACCTACTATTATGAATCTTTTAATATAAATTAAAAACACGTTCTCACTTCAAGTTCGATAGGGTTCTTCTTTCACAAGCATTTTGTATTGATATTTAGTGAGTCATAAATCGTGATAAATTAAAATTTTAAAGCTTTTTCGGGTTGCAATCGTGTGCGAAACTATGAATGTTGCCGACGTTTCGTGAACATTGCAGTTCACTTCTTCCAGCCCTATCCGACTCCATGAAATGATATCCGTAAATATATACTTCCAAGTGGTAGTACCAAAAAACCCCGACAGAGAGCGCCACTACTGCCTCTACACCAGGCCTGCCCAAGTAGGGGAAAACTGCTCGTTCACCACATGTTCGAGTTCCACCACCATGTCCCTCTTCACAGGTCCAGAGGCTTGGGGGGTGGTCGCTGTCGTGAAGTTGAATGAATAGAGGTCGGTGGTGGTGTTAAATTCCCATCTGGAAAATGAGCAGTTTTCCCCTACTTGGGCAGGCCTGCTCTACACAGTTTAACAGTATCTGTTATGGGCTCTTATTGAATAGTAATATTTAGTATTAAAATTATTTTTTATTGACAATAGTTAAGTGATGTGACATGTACAATATTGTTTCTAAATACTTAGTGGAAGTTTTTGCAAACTGAAAATGGTTGGACACAGGTGTATCGTACCGAATTGTGATTCGGGGTGCGATGTCCCTAATGAAGAAAAGTGCCATCATTTTACGGTTCCATTTGAAGCAAATAGACTACTATAATGGGAAAAGGCGATTCCGAGGAAAGATTACATATTAAAACCGGGGATGCTAGTTTGTGAAGTGCATTTTTTATATGAGGATATAGTTTGGAAGCGCGAAGTGAAGGATCCTGCTGGCAATGTTATGGCATCGGTATGTATATTCTTTACCTTTTTACATTTAAAAAACATGAATGAAATTTGCAGTGTGAAATGAATATTCACAGCCTATATTAAGGAGAAGAAATTTATAACAAAAATATAGTAAAAAATTATTTAAATTAAATTCTTTCTCACGAGCAAATGGAATTCGACTCTATTCTAACCTCAAAGAAATGTCAAAACATTGATTTAGAAGATTCAGTTTAATATGAACAAAAATAATAATTATTTTTTTCCTCAATCTTTTTGTTGGCAAAATACAATGTTTGGTACAAAAATCCGACTGTAACTAAAATGCCTGTCCACGTATATTGCGAGCTGCAATAATAAATTTTGAAAGGTTGATTTTTTCAAACTATCATTTTTTGATGCAATAATTTTTTTTACTGTATTAACAATTTCAGTTACAATTTAGTTACAATCTTAACGGAGCAATAATTTTTTTCAAATTTTTAGCATGTATATTTCTTGAAATTATTATCAATAAATGAAAAAAAAACATGTTTTTACATTCTCATCATAATGAGAAGGTATTGGTTTTATGCGAAAAATGGCTTTCGCGGATTCCATCAAATGTCGATGTTTTGAGGCCCCCTAAGTCAGAAAAAATAGTTTTTACGTCGGTATCTGTCGTTGTCGTTGTTGTTGTTGTTGTCATTGTCTGTATATCGGATAACTTTTGAAAAACTACTCGGATTGGATTGTGCATTTTCAAATTTTTTTAGACCATTTTTTTATAGGTTTAAAAATTCTATGTACGGCTGTTCGTAGTACTCAGAAACTTGAACAATTTATCCTTATGACTTTTTTCGATAAAAGGAAAATTATCAGAGTTACAACATTTTCAAAATCCCCCACAAAAAAATACCATTTTAAGCCAAGCAACGCACGATATGAAAAAAGAAAAGAGAAGAAAAAAGTTGCTTTATCAAATTACGACAAGATTATCATAACAAGTTTTTGAATTTTCATGAAAAATCGAAAATTCAAATTTTGATGTCACAAAAAAATCAAAAATTCCATTTTGCCATCCAACTATACAAGATACGAAGAAATATGAAGAAATAAAAATTATGCACCCAAGAAATATCTACAAATTTGGTAGCATTCATTTCTTGATACGATGCGTAGTTTTTGTTTTAATCGTAAAAAATAATATTCACAATAAAAAAATTAAATTTTTGGACAAACGACATTTATTAAAAAAATGAATAGAAAAAAGTTGCTTTTCCAAAAAAGAATGAAAACTCATTAAATTTGTCCTCAATAATTTTTTGATAGGACGCGTAGTTTTTGTTTTAATCGTAAAAAATAACATTCAAAAGAAAATTATTTTTTTTGAAAAACGACACAAGGTACGAAACCAAAATTAATAGACAAAAGTTGTTCAACCAAAAAATATCTACAAATTAAAAAAAAAATTAATTAATTAATTAAAATTAAAATTAATTAAAAATAAAATTAATTAAAAATAAAAAAATCAACTTTTTGGAAAAAGGACACAAGCTACAATAACACTTTATTTAACAAAATTTTTCGCCTAAATTATTTCTACAAATTAATTTTAAAATTAATTGATAATTCACTACATATTTTCTACGGTAAAGAATGAAACATAAAAAATTATAATTTTTTATCAATGTGATTGATTAGTTATAATATTGTTGCAAATAATATAGTAATTTTATCGATGTTATTTATCAACAAAAATAAGATTATCACCAATAAATTACTTTTCCTACCTACAAATTTAAATTCGTAAAAATTATTATTGAAAGTCTATGAATCTATTGTAATAGATTCAACATTTATTTTGTAGTGAAAAAAACCATTATTTTAGTTATTCACATTATTATCCCATAACAGATACTGTTAAACTGTGTAGATGCAATCCCGGTAACAAGGAGTTCATTGGAACGCATTGAAACGTTTCAATGCGTTTTAATTGTATTTTTGTCTGAATGCTTATTAATGCGCAAGGCGCAATGAAACGCATTAAAATGAAAATTTAAAATGAACAGCATTAAAAGGCATTGGCATGAATGTGAAGTTAATGAAAGGGCATTTAATGGCATTGAAATGAAGGAAACTGAGTATATGCTACATAACGGAATTAATATTTATGCGCTTAAATGCGAAACGGTGGAATTTACGAAATAATAATTTACAAAGAACGTATTTTTAAGCTTTAATTTCAAAATACATCGTATTATAATGCTCCTTGTTTTATCGTACATAAATTGTTCTATTTTTGTACTGAACGAAGATTATGATGCTAAAAATTAATTTAAACAAACTAAGATGAATATTATTTTTGGCATTTCAACATAATACTTTCTATTTTATAGTACAAACATTATTGTACTGAACGAACGAAGAAAGATTTAAATACTTAAAACTAATCTAAATAAATATCACTGGCTTTTTGGTATAGAGGCATAATTAGAGAGCGGATTAGAGCCACTGTGAAGTTAGCTGTCGAGCGCCGCTCGGCTCTCACACGCGGAGAACCACGGCTAGACCATAATTTGTTCTTGATAATTTCGAATTGAAAGCGTTTGAAATTTAAAAAAAAATTATGAAATGATTTTGTATTTAAAATGTTCCAATTCGAAATATTGTGGATAGGTAAAATTTTGAAAAATGACGATATTTCGAATAAAATCAAAAGGAATTGAACTTGTGTCATTTGTGAATAAAAGAGTTTAAAATGGGATAATTTCAAATTAAAATTGAATTTAATTAGGGAGGAATTTTAATTATTTCTAATTCCAAGCGTTCAGAATTTAACAATTTTACTTTGGATTCAAGAATCTCAGAATTGAATGATTTCAGATTAAAATTTCGAAAGAGGATGATTTTCAAACGTTGAAAATTGAATATTTTTCAATTAAAATTTTCATAAATAGATCATGTAAAATTCAGAGGAATGAAAACTATGATTGATCAATAATAGCATTCAAAATGGAATGATTCAAAAGTGAAAACATTTGAATTTTTATAAATTTAAATGAGAAGCGACTAAAATTTTACAATTAGAAACTGAAAACTAAATTGAATGTTTCAAAGTAACAGCTGCTGAAGTTCTAGAAATCTAAATTTTTATTCAATTTAAGAAATTATGATTTAACATAAAAATTGATTAGACAAATTTAAATATAAAATCAAAAAATAATTTCACCTTTTTTCACCGTTCAAAATGGAAAAAGTTTCAATCATAAACCCTGTAAAACTGAATCGTTATACAAAACGTTCAGAATAAAAAGTAATTTTAAATGAAAAATATTAAAAAATGTATACTACAAAAACTTGAAACAAATCCAAACTTCATTTAAAATTTAAAAAAAATTAGCCGCGAACAATTGTGATATAAAAACTTTTTTGTATTCAAACCAATTCCAATTTCATTTTAAAATATTTCAAAATTGAAAATTTTCATATTAAAATCATTTTTTTGTTTAGTTTTTAATTGAATAATTTTAGATTTAAATATTTTAAATTATTGTTTGTTTTCAATATTAGTCAGTTTTAAATTTAATAATTTTATATTTAAATTTTATGAATAGTTTGGTTTCAATTTTAAACGTACAAAACTGTCTGATTTCTTAAATTTTTCGAAACCGTAGAGTATCAAATTAAAAGCCTTGATAGTTGCACGCTTTTCAGTTTAAAGGATTTGTAATCAAAGAATTTTGAATGAAATGCCTTCAGAATAAATTCAAACCAATGAAAAATTAAAACAATTTCTCAAATTTAAGCCTTAAAAATGAGCAGATTTTAGATCCAGGCATTGTATATTGAAGTTTTTTTTTTTTTTTTTTGAAAAATGTTCCAAAAAGTTCGACATTTCAAACTCAGTTAAAAAAAAAAACAATTTTTCTATTGAATAATTGAATAATTTCTTCAATTTTTAATGATTACAATTTTAGAATAGAATTCTGAATTTTCATGGCAAGCGCTAAATTTCCAATTTTTCCCTATCATAAGTTTAAATTTTGCGATTAAAATTGAAATAGTTGAATTTCGAAAATTATAATTAAAAATTTTCAATTGTTAATTTCTAAACGATTTAAATTTACTTAAAGTAATTTAAAAAGTTTAAATTTTGATTTTAGAAAAATTTGTCGAATCAATTTTTATGACAAATCAGATTTTTCTTTCTTTATAAAAATTTATATTTCTAGATTTTCCGAAGCTTTTACTTTGAAATATTCAATTTTTTCAGTTCAGTTCAGTTCAATTCAGTTTTCTTAGTAACGCCATTTCTTCATTCATTGCGGTGCGCTCTTCTCTTGAGTGAATCTGCATAAGCATCCGATTCGCTCAAAGCTTGTTCCAAACTCTTCACTTCTTCCTTAACCTGCTCGTACTTCTCGGTTATGTTCTTCAATTTTTCTTCGTATTGACGCAAACTCTTTTTGAGTCGTTTAATTTCCTGGGTGGGGCTACTCACAGATGTAGGTGGCAGATTTTCATTCGAAGTAAATCGTGAAGGCTGCAAGAATAAGGACTGAATGTAAAACTTGGAAAGAAGACATATTAACAGGAAAGAGGTTACATGAGAATTCACTAATATTAATTGAAATTGATATTCCTCACAAAATTACCCAAAATCTATTTATTTGCAACAATTATGTACTGAATACATGTAAAATTGCAAGTTAAACAATAGCAGGGATTACAGCGTTCGATTGTTATTTATACGGCAAAATCTGTTTTCGTTTTGACATCTTTTGAAATATTCTCTTTCAAATTATTTGTAAAACTCTGTCAAAACTTCTAAATATCTTTTAACATCATTCTAATTTTTGCTCAAATTAAAAAAAAACTGTAAAATTTTTAAAAAGCATTAAAATCTTTCAAAATCTATTTAAATATTCTCTTGGAATTTTTTTTTCAAAATAAAAAAT
>CAKNYM010050373.1:14145-26275 GCA_932195095.1 Andricus curvator
TTTTCAAAATAAAAAATCATTTTCAAATTTCCTAGGAATGTTCATAAAATCTTCACAAATTTTTAATTATTTTCAAATCTTTTCAAAACTTTTAAATATCTCTTAAACTAACTCGATTGTTTCTAAATTAATAATTGTTGAATTATTATTTATTCTTCAAAATTTATTTTTAAATATTCTTTATTATTCTTGGAAAATTAATTTTGCAAAGTGAAAAAACATTTCAAATTTTCCCACGAATCTGAAGAAATTTTTTTCATTATCTCAAAACCTTTCAAAATCCTCAAGCGCATGTAACACTTATCCGATTTGTACTTTACCGACATATTTTTTATCATACCAATTCCACACGAAATGAGATATCGATATGAAAGTTTGTGTGAATAAAGAAAAGTTGCAATTATAATAATACGTTAAAATTTACGTTAAATGGTCATGTCGTAATTGCAACAAGTTTATTTTTCAGCGTTAAAAAATAAAAAAACGAAGTCATTGAAGTCGACTTTAATGACAGCAACTTCGTTTTTTTATTTTTTAACGCTGAAAAATAAACTTGTTGCAATTACGACATGCCCATTTAACGTAAATTTTAACGTATTATTATAATTGCAACTGTTTACATATTTATTTGGTTTGTTTATTAGTTGTAATGCCATATTACTTTACCATTACTTTACCGTTACGCTGCAGCGTAACGCCTGCGTTCGGCCGGTCCGCCAGGGTTGTTTCTCTTTTGATTTCCCAAATTTTCAACTCAATATCGCGTTTTTGTGTGAACGTAAGTTGGTTTTGGAAAAAATGTAAAAAAAATTTTGAGGTTACGCTCACACGGCCTTAAATTGAAGAGCTTTTCAACTTACCTGCTAAATTTAATATTACTCCCTCTCGTATGTCGGCCTTTCCGCCGTTATTCAGAGAGACGAGGATGTGGTATTTTTGCGATGGAGAATGCTTCGCGGCTACTAATATACATCATTTTCGCGTCTGTTCCCCAGTTCCTATATGGTTCCTATTCTTCTTAAATGGCATTAGCCTTGTCAATGCAATGTGCCGCAGAAGGCATTGTATGGCATTCAACTGAAAATATCTCGAAACAGCATAGAATGGCATTAACCCGATTCAATACTTTTTGCCATGAAAGACATTGTATGGCATTCATGTGGGTGGCTCGGCGAACCGCATTAAATGGCATTAAACCAATTCAATACTTTGTGTCATGAAAGGCATTGTATGGCATTCAAGTGGGTGGCTCGGCGAATCGCATTAAATAGCATTAACGCCAATTCACTTAACAGTATTACCATGACGTCATAGTTTAATGCCTTTTCATTTGTGCGCATTGAAAATTATTGGAACGAGACAAGATTCAAGCCGTAAAACGCATTTAATGGCATTTCGGACAAAAATGCAATTAGTACGCATTTCAAGGCATTCAAGTGTCTACTTTTTTAAATGTTATTCTATGCGTCTCAATGAACTCCTTGTTACCGGGATAGTGGCGCTCTCTGTCGGATCTTTTTGGTACTACCACTTGGAAGTATATAATTACGGATGCCATCCATGTAAAAGCTTGGAAGTCGGATAGGGCTGACTTCTTCAGGGCTGTTTTCTTCAGGTTATGTTGTTCTTATATATGTATTCTCTACGGTGCCTGTGATTGGCCAGAGCGCCCCAAGGTGGGGCGCTCTGGCTATCGAACGCATATTTTTACGGATAAATAATATGACTATTTGTAAACCATAATGTATTCAAAACAAGAAAGGTAAGGTTCTTTTCGAGCCAAAAAAAAAGAGAAAAAGGACTTCTAAATTTGAAAAAAGCTTAATTTACTTTTATCCTTATTGTTTGAAGGTGATATATTTTCCTTTTAAACAATGCTCATGATTAATGGAAAGGTTATGAAAAACACTGTCGAAAGTTTGGTTTTTCATTGGTATTAGAATAGTTATAAATCACTAAAATAGATGGGAGTTGAGAAGTAATGCCCCAGACATTAAACAGCTTTTTGTTTATAATGTATCCGTTATTAAATGTTTCATAAATTCGTGAATTAAAATTGTTTTAATTTTAATCTGAGGTACTTTAAATTTAGAAGAATTCTGATTTTTTAATTTTGCATTGAAGTATTTATTATTTAAATTGTTAGATTTTTCATATTTGAAAGTTTGACATTATTAATATTACTAACCTAGAAAAATATTTGTTAACCGGGAAAAGAAAATGTTTGTTTTTGTTATTAGAGGCCGCACTAAAATATTTATATTGAGAATTTTACTTCTTATGAGAACGTTTTCGCGCGAGTAGCGTGCGAATCATAATTAGTATCATATTATTCAATATTTTTTTCCTAAAACAGGAATATACTATCTTTATTTCAGATTCATTACTTTTTAAAGGCTTTGAAGTTCTACATAACCTCTGCCAAACATCTTTTCCGTTTATTTTTAAGTATTTGTTCATTTTCTGTTTTTCTTATTTGGAAATAAAAATTCAGAGACTTGAGCATGCTTTTTACACGCGTGCGTTTTCTGCTAGTTATTAATAATATTAAAACTAAATGTTTTATTTTAAAAAGAAAACTATAAAAGAAATTACAAATTTTACTTTTAAAATAAAAATTTTCTGTACAGTTTACTCAGACATATGATTTTCGTTATCAAAAATATACTTACACGGAAAAAAGTAGATAGTTAGATTGACTTTTATGTATTGTTAACTTGAAGTTTACTTGTTCGTATTGTAGAAGAAACAATTCAAATAGTTTTTGATACTGAATGAGATAGTGATCTCAAAATATACAAAACCTAAAGTCAGTATTACTACTTCAAACTGTAAAAAGAAAGATTACTAAAAGAAGTAGCTTCAATAACTATTTGAAATAGTACATTTGAACATGTAAACTGTATGAATAACTAATTTTCATAGTAGGCAAAGAATTGTGAGTTTGACTAATGCAAGTGAGTTCGATCTGCTTTTTCGCATTGCAATAAGCACTACGCGAGATTGTTAGCCTTACTATTTGAAATTGTAAGTAAGTTCAGTGGCACAACTAGAAACGTGTAGGCCCCCTCCGCAACATTTTTTAGGCGGTCCGTTTGAAATTAAAAAAGAAGGACGACTTATAACTTGCTTATCAGTAAAACAACAGATTTTTGCTTCTCAATCTATAAGACAGACCGCGCACTGACATTTTACAAAATTAAATAAATTATCGGAAACTATTTTATGTTTTCTCTTTTATCATAATATCAGTTGAGATAATTATTATAAATGAACATAGTGACTAACTATACTTTATACTTCAATACTGTTTTTTTGTTTTGTACAAAATGTTCAGAATTTAAAAATATTCTGAAGAATTATATATAAAAAGAATACTTTTTTTTACATTATTTCTACTATGGAATTTTCTGCTTATGATATTTTTAATTTCTTATAAGACTAAAAATGATTAGGATCGTACTTGATTAAGCCACCTAGGTTCAAATATTATATTATTTGGGAAATTTTTTTTTTAGTAGAATAATACATTGTTTTCGACATACCATTTTTTCAAACAGTAATTAAAAAATAATTTGTAATAAAATTTTAGTTCAAATTAATTTCCAGTTTTAACTTAGTAATAATTTTTTCAACCTTTTCACATTGATATTTGTAGAAATTACTACCATTTCTTGATAAAAAAATTTTTTTTTCAATTATTTTCAGATTTTCAACAACAATAAAATCTACCATACTACTATGATATCGCAATCTTTAATATTACAGGGATCACAGCGTAAAAGGAGCTCAAAAGAGGGGAAATAGGGTGGTTTTCGCACGAAAAAGGGGAAAATAGGGGAAAGATTAAACATTTATTTTCATATGTCGAAAAGAACAAACAACCTTTTCGTAAGAAATGTTACATTTTTAAATAATTTTTAATAATTTTTCAATGATTTCTGCCATTAAAGATTTATTTTTAAAAATTCGATATACTTAGATCGTTGGAAATCCATCCACAGTGAAATGAAAAAGTCCGGGAAAAAATAAAATTAGTTAAATACACTATTTTGATATGTTTAACATCGTTCTCATAAATATTTCTTTCTAAGATTTGTCATTTCATCCTTACTATAATTAATACTTTCAATCTAAATTTAAAACAATTGAAATCGGTTAATATCTTCTGTTCTCTTTCTTAAATTTACAATTAAAATTTTTTTTTTTAATTACAAAAAAAATTGCCTTATTTAAAATTTTTGGAAAATATACAAAAACATGTTTTTTGGATTGATTCGAACCTGAAATTGAGTCAGATTTAACCAAAGGAACATGTTATTATTTTTTATCCATGGGAAACATTTTTTTCGTGGTGTTTATAACGTTCGAAAGTCGCAAAAAAAATGAAATCCCAAAAATCCTAATGCACGACAAACATTTTTTTCCGGAAAAGAAAAAGAAAAAAATGTTTCTTTGGTTCAAGCTGAATAAATTTCAGTTTCGACATATTCAACTTTTTTAAAAATGTGTACATATGACTCAATCCAAAAAAAAACATGTTTTTGCACATTTTCAAAAAAATTGTAACTGAGCAAGAAATTTATTTTTAACTTTCGCAATTTTAAATTTTCAACGAGTAAGATAATTTTTGAACAAAATAGGTGAATTGTTGAATTAAGAACATCAGTTTTTAACCATAAATCTAATAGTTATATTTTCGTTTCAAAAAATTAATTTTTAATTGAAAAAACTGAATTTTCTCCCAAATTGTTGAATTTTGAAGCCTTAAGGCCATGCTATACATTAGCCAGTCCTGAGATCGATATTTTTTGTCCCATATTTAAAAATAAAAGTTAAAATAAAGCGGAAAAAATTTGGGAAAATATTAATAAATATAAAAGGACAGTGTGTGGTAAAGCATAGAGTTAGGGAAGAAAAAAAAGTTATGATTGGAATAACAAATATCGACCGGCACAATGCAGAAGTTTCTTCTCGGTCGGTAAGAAAGAATATCCGCTGTTGTGAATTTCTTTATTCATTACATTTTTTTCTTCAATATTTCGAGCCAAATGTTGTATATAAACGCAGATTACTGTTTCCTGATGCTTTCCCCAAAGCTTCAACTCGATATCTCATTTTGTGTGGACATGAGTTGTTACACAAAAAATGCCAATATTGCTCCGGTTTTATTTTCTTCCAAATAATTTTTTTCTGAATTTCGAGCCAAATGTTGTATACAAACGTAGATTATTGTTTCCTGAGGCTTTCCCCAAAATTTAAACTCGATATCTCATTCGGTGTGGACGTGAGTTGTTGCAAAAAAAATTATCGATAATTTAGGTCACGTGACCCATGTATAACATGGCATTAATGAACAATTTTCTACAATACAGTTGATTTTTCAACACAAAAATATGAATTAATAATAAAAAAGTTAATTTTCAACCAAACATTACAATTGTTAGTTGAAAACCCTACTTTTTAACAAACAAGAAGAAATTTGAACTAAAATGATGAATTTTTAACAAAGTTGTTCAAAATTCGACCAATTAGTTGAATTTCCCACCAAACTGTTGAATTTTCCAGAGAAAATTCAAATTTTCTACAAAACAGTTGAATCTTCAATCCGAAAACACGAATTTTCAACTAGAGTTGAGTTTTCAACCAAAAAAGATTTTTTAGCCAATGAAGAAAAAAAATTGTACTCAAAATGTCGAATTTTAAAGCAAGAAGATTATTTTTCTACAAAAAAAGGACGAATTTTTAACAGATTACATAAATTTTTAACCAAATATTTGAATTTTCAAAATAAAAAAGATCAACTTTGAACCAAAAATGGAATTGCTACATTTTAATTTCAAGAAACTAATTTTCAAATGCAAAAACCAATTTTCTACCAAATTATTGAATTTTCGTGCCAAAAAAAGTACTTTCTACTATGCAATCGAATTTTTAACTCAAAAATATGAGCTTTCAATACAAAAAATAATTTTCAATCAAAAATTGCAATTTTCAGTTTGAAAAAGTGAATTTTTAACAAAGTGGTTTGATTTTCAACCCAAAGACAACTTTTCAACGAAATGAATATATCTTTAACCAAATAATTATATTTTTAACCAACTTTCTGCCAAAAAATATAACTTTTGAACGAAATTTGAACTTGCAACCAAATAGTTGAATTTCCGACTAAAAAAGATCAATTTTCAAACACAAATGGAATAGTTCAATTGTGAGTTTAAAAAAATAAATTTTCAACAAAAAAAAGTTTTAACAATAGTTAAATTTTCAAGTAAAGATTTAAAAAAATAAAAAATTGCTCAAGTTATAACATTTAAAATTGCAGTTGATGAGTTTGGAATATTCCATTTTTTAATTAGGTATTTAACTTTGTACATTTAAACTAAAATGTATAATCTTCTAATATCTAATACGTATTTAAAAAATAATATATATTTTGTAACTGTAACAATTTTATATTGGATAATAACGTGTACCTTATTTATTCATAAATAATTTATTTAAGTGCTATAATTGCTTTAATTATTATTCAATAATACAATTTCAAATATCGTATATTTAAAGAGAAAAGGGGAAAACGGGGGAAGGTTTTTGAGAATAGAGGGGAAATGGGGAATTTCAAGAAAAAAGGGGAAACTAAGAAAAACAGGGGAAGACTGTGCACCCTGATATTAATTTCTCGGAACCGAATATTTTTTGTTTGTTTCAAACAGTTTTTATTCTAATTCAGCATCCCCATATCTCATGAGAAAAATTTTATTTGTGCAAAAAATTTAAATTTAAATCACTATTCAACGTTTGTCTCATCTTAAAATAGTGATTTCGATTTTGCATTTGATATATTATTACGATGTTTAAACTATTTTTTATTTATATATCAGTTATGTAAATGAATGTTGCGTTTTAAATAAAGTGAGATGATAATAAAATAAAATCAAAATTCCAAAACTTTCATTCGAAAACATTTTTTCAAGCCTTAATTTTCAATAATACAAAATATGTACTTTTTAAAAATTGTAATTTAATTCATTTTATAATAATATACATATAAATTACTAATAATATATTTACTGTGTGAGTTAATACTTCTAAGCAAAATATTTTTCCCAAGCTCGTTACAAAATATTAGAAATCATCAGTAAGAGATTAATTAAAAAAATGTTAAGTAAACATTTATTATCATTTCTTAGCTGGCCACGTTTTTCTCAGAGGAACCGCTTGGCCGAGAGTTTGTCAGAAAAATCTAAGTGGTTCCGTAGCTCACTTGACTTATCCGTGCGCTAGATGTAGGTTTTAGGACAGGTTTTAGGTAGTTAGGTAGGGTTCGATTCTCCAGCGGGGGCGATTTTTCAAAGCGTTAGAGCGTGCGATCATATGTGTAAGTCTCTGTGCGTGCAATTGTGTAAGAATAATCGTAAATTAAGTGTAGTGATCATATATAAAATAATTTTTTTCCTTTTCAAATCGATCGACATTTTACATCATTTTTGTTGTCGAGAGTTTCGAGCTAATCTATTTATAAATCGTGTATAGAATGCGTGCAGTGCATATATACATATACATACAGTAAAGCCTCACATATTCCCGCGTCCTTGAAACATAGGTATTCGTTATTTTCAAGCCTGGAGGGGCCCCCACCTCTACCGCGAGTGGGCAGGTTCTTTTCATCAAGCGCCTTTCATTGGCTGCCTGGCCTTGTATCGCTGCGCATGCTCTAAGCAACTTTTTCAACTGCGCATGTGTCGAAAACCGCGGTCGATTTAAAATCAATAAATACTATCAATAATAAAACACACAAATAGACCCGAGATTCCTAGCACTGCTGGCCCACGCAGTTTTTCAGCTCAAAGGGCGAGAGACGGTTGCGACTCTCGCACGAAAAACACCAGCAGCATAGGGACAAAGATACAGTTACTCACATGCTGAGATTGCACAATATTATGTATTCCAATTGCAAATGTTTGAGACGGCCCCGATTTGTGCAGTTGAAAATGTCGCGGTCTCAAATATTTCGCGGCAATGCTAGGCTAGGTCGAAATGTCAGCCGTCAGAAAGGTTAGGTTGCAGTATAGGACTGCAACTACTGCACACAAGTTTTTGGAGAAAATTTCTAAAGTTAAAGGTAAGTGATAAAGGTCTAAAGAGTAATATTTCTCAAGTGCAAAATCCACTTTCTCAGTCATGTCCCATTCCCTGCTCGAGTGACGACCTTTCAGTGTCACGAAATACAAGCAACTTTCCGAAATTTGAGGTTACTAATTTGACGTGCCACTAATCTGAAATTTAGGATGTTTTATTTTATTTCGTGAAACTGAAAGGTCGTGAATCGACAAAAGAATATGGAACGTGACTGAGAAAATACATTCCACACCTGCGAAATATTACTATTTGTACATTTACGACTTTTACGTTTAGAATACTTTCTCCAAAAAGTCTGCAATCCCATGACGTCATCCTAAAATACTCAATTTAAACTAACGAGGGCGCTGTTTGGACCTATTTTTTTCATTTGTCAGCCACAGAAGCGGAGGAGAGTGTACAGGGACCGTGGTGGGGGTTGACGGAACTGCGTAATTTGAGATAACCGCATACAGGGGGCTTGAAATAAGCGGGTCTTGAAATAAGGGAGACTTGAAATAAGTGGGACTTTACTGTATATGCGTTACAATGCGAAATCGGCAAAGTTACTCTAAACAGAAGTAAGGCATACTACACGAAATAGTAACTCTTATTCTCCTGAGTGTGGACGGTTACCAAGTGGTGCAGTGCATCCTACTATTTGTAATTTTTCATCCTACTCTTTTAAGAAGTCAGTTCAAATAACCTGAATGCGAAATAGTAATTTTAACAAAATTCACCGACGAAAAGCTGCGGTTCAATTTAACATACTTAGAGCTGCTGGTTCACAGAGTTTTTTTAACGATCCACTTTTTTCCGTGTACAGTTCACAAGTGAATTTTTATCCGCCATAAAAGTTGCTTCATGCATCTTATGTAGTGCAGAACCTTCATTGAGTCCATTCCTCTGTGTATGATAAAAATCCGAATCGCTATTCTCTGAAGGAGTTTCCCAGCGGGCACAAAACTTGACGACGTCTTTACGACATCGTTACGAGATCTTTACGACGACTTTAAGACATTCTATGTCAATGTCGTTGAGATGTCTTTACGACGTCGAAAAGACATCGTCAGATCGTACGGCGTCTTTAAGATATCGTAAAGACATCTTAACGACATGGGCATAGGATGTCGTAAAGTTGTCGTAAAGATGTCGTAACGATGTCATAAAGACGTCGCCAAATTTTGTACCCACGGGGTTCTTTCTGTTTCTCATCTGAAACATCCAAACAGAAACTGTTATATACACTGAGAGACCTTTTGTTAGAATAAATGAAAAAAATGAATTAGAATTTGGTATAAAATCGTACCAAAATAGGGAAAACCGAGGTTTTATTACACTTATTCGTATTACAGTACCGAAGTTTAATATTATCATACGAGTATTTAAAACACGAAGACGACAAAGTAGTATTCTAAATACGAAATATTATGAATCTCCATTTCAAGAATTAACACTATGAAAAAGTGATATTCTTTTTACTGAGTTTTCGAAAAATAATTTGAATAAGAAAAATAGTGAATATCATAGTCTCGAAAACGTATTTTAGAAATTGATATTGTCTATATGAAGTTGACAGAAACCTAAGCCGCATAGCAAACTATGAAATCCTTATTGTTGATTTTTCATATAGTTTCGTTTGAGAATGCTTCTCGAGCGTTTCCGCCGTTTTCCGATCGAGCCCGATTGAGCAGTGCCGAATATGGAACGCATGGAACACCGGCCGCGGTCGGTCCAAATCCAATTCGGTTCAATTAGATTAATGCATGTAAATATTGTAAAATCCCATTATTATTATTTTTAAGAAATTACTTGAAACAAAAAATTAGCTGAACGAGAAAATTAATTATACCTTTATTTTATTTCTATTCTCTACTCCAATCCCTGTCCAGATTTTTCAAAACCAAAAGCGTTTTCTGATACCAAAAATTGTAAAAAGAGCATTTAATGCGTTAATTTTCAAAATCGCAAACTTCTTTTTTAAATAGTCAACAATGTTTTATTACTACAATCTTTCAACTGCCAGAAAAAATATATATTTTTTAATTAATATATAATATTGTACACATTAATTATATCTGACTCCTTAGTTCTGTCAAAAGATGCTTGGTTGTAGTCAAAAAGGCGCTTTTATCACATGTATGCCGACAGGTTATGTTTCACAATATTTTAAATAAAAGTTAACTCTTTCTATTTTCAATTCATTCATTTACTATGGGATTCAAAACATGAGGAATTTTTTCTCTCGAAATTTATACACTAAGATAATAAGATTTAATTAAATGAGTACAATTTATAAAATATTACATCTAAATACGCTCAGGTTTATTATAATGAGTTACTGAGATATCAGATTGGATAATATTATTCATACAAGAATATTATCAGTTCCTTTAAAAAAAATTTATTTGATAAAAAATCAATTCAATCATTGAAAGTGATAAAATGTTTAACCTATCTATTAACCAAATATTTGAAGCAACAAATCACTCGTGAAACAGGGCCCAGATATTTTTCATACTGCCCTGAATTGTCAAGCGACGCCGCTTTGCCGAGATTTTTGCCAAATATTCCACAATGTAAGTTAGCCGTGGGGTTTAGTTGTTAGGGATAAAATGCGTTAGTGCTTCGGGTAAGTTAGGTTCGAATCTCGCCACAGCGATTCCGATTTTTCATAGCGATTAAGCGTGCGATTATGTATGTAGTGAATAAAATTAAGTATATAATAATACAAATTATAATTGTGCGCGTGTTTTCCGTATATAATTGTATTTAATTTGTGTATTTAGTTCCTCCTTCTGAAGGTTGAATCTTTTGGTGGAGTGAGTTATATTTTTCATGTAGTCGTTTGAGATTCTCACATGCTTTGTATGGCAACTTCAAAAGATGTTTTCACTCTTTCGAATAAATTGTATTACTGTCATTTTAACTTCGCTTGTCAACTCTGATATAGTGAATTTTAAATTCTCGCAAGTTTTATAAGAGTTAATGCAACATCCTTTCCATTTGTTCAAACAAAAATATTAATTTTGCCGGCTGAAAACCACTATATTAATTTTTGATACGCAAACCCTGTTTTCCCTATTTTGGAACTATATTATATTAAATTCTCATTCATTTTTATGACTTATTCTAACAAAAAGTCTCTCAGTGTAGAGCATTAACTTTATATAAGCATACAGTGGCGGACTGGCCATGCATTGTTGGTCAGGGAACCCTGACTGCGCCCCCCTTGTTTAGCGCCCCCTGAGGCATACAAAAACGCCCTAAGAAGCTTATATTTTTTAAACAAATAAATATATTTTAGATTGCTAAGGAAAGAGTGAAAAGATTATCCAAGAACCATAATACCCCTGACTTGCACAAATGCACATGTATTACTAGTATTACATATTTTCTCTTATTCGTTTTTCTCTTTTTCCCTTCCATTTTATATTTCTAAAGTATATTTATCTGTTTGAAAAGTTTGATTTTGACGAGGAGCTGGTTCATTTATAATTTTCTATTGGATTAGAAGTTTTACTTCCCTGTGCACATCCGATTTGGATTTTTACATTTTTTCTTTACAACTACTTTATACCTAATTAAAAAAGTCTTTTACTTGACAGATTCTTTCAAACTATACAATCTAAATTCTAAAAAATTATATACATTTCATAATTTTTCAGTTATTGAAATCTTCCCGGCACAAATGACTTAGAATTTTCAGTCAGTTTGTGGTTGTGTTCCGATTAAAGTGCACACCATAGGATTTTGGTCGTAAGGTTGGCTGCAGTGAAAATTCCAATATAACGTGGAAGTATAATAATGCTGAGCCAATGCAGCCAACCTTACGACCAAAATCGTATGTGTCCACTTCAATTGGAACAAAGCCTACGACATTTGTTTTAGCTTTATGTTAGTAAAACTGTTTGTTTATGTTCAAGTCGTTGATAGGTTCATGTTGATGTCATATTGATATGCGTTTTTTTTACGACAGTTCATATATATTGAGTTCGTACGATTTTCAGCA
>CAKNYM010050373.1:46275-71603 GCA_932195095.1 Andricus curvator
CTACCCCGAAAGGGAAATGGCTTAATGGTATAATAATAATAATAATGCATTTACTCTTGACACGTTTCAAAATTTTTGAAAATTCTAACCTATAATATGCAATGTTCAACAACCAGCAAACGATTATTTCCATGGAATACTCTTCTTTTTAAGTAGTTTTGGTGAATATTATTCGACTAATAATACTTATTTAATATTTTTTTGTTTTTTCTTCACTCACACTCGTAGTTTTCATCCAATTGAATATATTGAATGCATACAAATTATTTTGGTTCCATTTGGCCTGCTTATTGCATGAACCGATATTTAGTCTGAGGTTTGGCACATTCCAACGTAAAAGTGAACTCTTTTTTTTTTAAGCACCTCGTTCTTTCAATTAGAATTAATTTTCATTTAAGCCCTGGTGGACCGAACGGAACGGATACGCTACAGCGTATCCTTATAGTAGCCACATTTTATCCTCTCCGTATCATGCAAGAAAAACTCATTAAAAAAGAAAGATTAACATTTCACTTGTTGAAATTCGGATTCTACGTGAAATTTTGAGTTAAAAGGTCACAGAGTAATCGCAATAGTTTTTCTTGCAACATTAAAAACTTTAAAAAAATATAATACTTATCGATGAAGTGCGCTGAAGGTGACTTTAAACGCATCGTCGTTCAGTAGCAGTTAATAGGCATTACCCGTCGACAATGCGTTTGAAGTCGCATTCAGCCCACGTTATCGATAAGTATTATATTTTTTAAACGTTTTTAATGTTGCAAGAAAAACAATATGCGATTACTCCGTGACCTTTTAACGCAAAATTTCACGTAGAATCCGAATTTCAACAAGTGAAATGTTCATCTCCCTTTTTTAATGAGTTTTTCCCGCATGATACGGAGAGGATACGATATGCGGATACTGTGAGGATACGCTGTAGCGTATCCGCTCCGTTCGTTCGGTCCGCCAGGGAGAGCGTTGAAACCACGACCCAACCTCAAAATTGAATTGCCTCATTTCACTCCATAAATACTAGAATTACGTTTTTTTCAGATAATTAGGGCCTATTCTTGTTCTCAATAAAACCTGTATTTGGAGTGAAAAATTAGCTAATTCCAATAGTTTCTGTGTAAAACTTTGTTTTAATGCTCGGCGTTAGAATAAAAGAAAAACGATTTACGCAAAAACTATTGAAATTAGCCAATTTTTTACTGCAAATACAGATTTGATTCAAAACAGAAATAGGTCTAACTATCTAAAAAAGATGTAATTTTAGTATTTATGAAGTAAAATGAGGCAATTCAATTTTGAGGTTGGGTCCTGGTTCCAACCCCTTAATTTGACAAAGTTATATACTTATATTTCTACGTGTAAGACTCTTGGACTCAGCTCTAATCTCAAAATTCTATCCCCTGATTTTACACAATAAATAGTAGAATTAAATATTTTTAGATACCAAGCCCAACTTCTTTTTTTATTAGAAGTGTATAATGTACACATCGAAAAATGCCTCATTTCAATCATTTTTGTGTGAAGTCATATTGACCAATGTTCAGATTAGAATTCGAAAATATGACTTGACGCTAAAATTATTAAAATTAGGCAGTCTTTTGCTGAAAAAGAATTTGGGCTGAGTATCTAAAAAATATTTTATTCTAGTATTTATTGAGTAAAACGAGGCGATTTAATTTGGAGGTTAGAGCGTGAGTCCAACAGCCTTAAGTTAAAATTAAATATTTGAAATCATTTTTTCTTCAAGCCTTCTTGCCAGACCTTACAATTTAAGAAAAAAATGATTGGACCCGATTGAGACAGATTGACAGGTGAATTGTTTTGAATTGGTGTTAATAGGGACAAATTTTGTTTATCGTTCTAAATCATTTTCAATCGGGACAAGCGTTTGAATCGTTCGCAATCGGGTAAGTGCATAGAGACGTCGATCGGAAACCTAACCCTAAAAGCCTAAAAAGATTATTTTTAATTTTTTGAGTGTTTTACGTGGAGGCTCTTCGGATTTGTTCAGGTAAAAGTGATAGCAGTGGTTTTCAGGGGTTATTGAATATTATTATTGGGTTGGGAATATAACTTGCGGCTTTCTGAACGTTGAATTGAGTAATCATTTCACTTTTTTTGAGTGTTTTACGTGGAGGGTCTTCGGATTTATTCAGGTAAAAGTGGTAGTGGTGGTATTAGGGGGTTGTTGAATATTATCATGGGGTTAACAATATAACTTGTAGTTTTCTGAAGGTGACTGGGTGATTATTTTGAATTTTTTGAGTATTTTACGTGGAAGCTCTTCGGATATGTTAAGTTAAAAGTAGTAGTGGTGGTCTTAGGGGGTTGTTGAATATTGTTATTGGGTTGGAAATATAAGTTGGGGTTTTCTGAAGATAATTTGGGCGATTATTTCGAATTTTTCAATTTTTTGAGTGTTTTACGTGGAGGGTCTTCGGATTGGTTCAGGTAAAAGTGGTAGGGGTGTTCACAGGGGTTTTTTGATTTTTATTATTACGGGATCGGAAATATAACTTGGGTTCTCCTTTTACAAATGTGAACATTGTTTAAAAGGAGGTGGATACCCGGGTACTCCGTTACACCGATGAAGCTGTTTTTTTTTGTCACACACATAAGGGTTAATTTGCAACCTAAATCTCGAAATCAAAATGAAATAATACTGTTAATTTATTTGAGAAATAACTTCTAAAAAACTTGTTCAATTATTATACTTAAGTATAAACATTAAAAAAATAGGCCGCAACCGAATTAAACAAATTAAAATGTAATGAAAAATAATACGCAAAAGTCATGAAAATTACTACAAAATAAGTTATTTGGAAATATGTTGATGATTGCTCCTTGATCACGAGGGAATTATTGAACAATTTCAAATCTTTTTAAAAGTTACTTTTACAGATATGTAATTTAAAAAAAAAAGTAAATAATCGTTTTCAAATAATTCCCGCGAGATCAATGTGCTGCCACCAACATAATGGCAGACTTACTTTATCTCGAGTCCCGATTGAGAACGATAAGCAACAATAGCCAGCCTCAATCGTTCCGAATCGGTGCGACCCGATTAAGAAACACAATTGGGAACGATTGAAAATTTTTTTCAATCGTTCGCAATCGGATCCAATCATTTTTTTGTAGAAGGGATATTAAATTTTAGACGTTAAAAGTAATTTCTAGAGAAAAACTTCACACACACACACACCTGTTTTAGAACAGTATAAGAAATTGGAGACTACTTCTTATAATATTAGTTGCAAAAACAAAGCAAGTCAGTATTTCCTTCTAAAGGATAAATCTGTAGCATCTATTTCCAATATAATAAAGTATGAAGACAGAAAAACTCGTTTAATTGGAAAGAAAATGATACTGAATCATTGTTTGTACTCGATACCCATGGATTCAAGACAACTGAATATTGTGAGTGTAAGTGACGGTAATGAAAAATTGTACTCCTGGCCTATTAATTCCGTACAGAGTAAATTGTGGAAGATGACGTTAGGTCACACCAGTGTAGTTTTTCCAATACATCACACAGAAAATCGGACCCTATAATTTTCGAGTTCTATTAGAAAGGTATGTTTATTTAGCTACCAATAATATATTGACAAAGGAGAAAAATTTATTGTTATTCAGGTATAGTGTCATTCTAATTTATGCACTATTTTATTTCAGGAAATAACGGAACGATAGATTATGTACAATATGATAAGAATGCAGTACATCTAATAGAAAGAAAAAACAAACTGAAGAATATGTGATATAAAATTGAAGAAAAAGAAACAGGAAATTTATATTAAATTATGCTTAAATAGGATTGATACAGAGGACCTAAAAACCTTGTAAATGCAGGGAATTTTGAAAATGATTAGAATGTCATTATTGGTAGGTCTTTTAAAATTTTTAATGATTTAATGATATCTGTTTACTTACTTCCAGATTATTAACTTGTGAGAACTTCGTATTTGAGTTTATTCAATTTGAAAAGCTTTTCATTAAAGATGGTGTAATTGAAAACGCTTTTTATTTCACGTATTTCAAATAAATATTTCATATCTAATATACTAACGTTTTAAACAATTAAAAATAAACATAACATTTTTCAAGTTAAAATTGAATTATGATGGCTTTTATTTTGAAGTTTTACAATTTAAAATATTTCAGTTCTTTCATTTGTCACGCCCCGTGACGTATATATATATGTTAATATATTTATTTATATATTTATCTATTTGCATGCTTACACTAATAAATACTTAATAAATATAGAGGGAATATTGTGCACTGTGGAGTGTAGCTATACATATATATATATATATATATATATATATATATATATATATATATATTCAGCACGAGAGTAGAGATATAGAGTATAGACTATAGTAAGAACATTGTAATCCGTAGCGTACACTGTCCAGCGTCTAGCTGGCCATAGACGCATAGACTATAGAGCACAAAAGCACGTGGAGGCTGGAGGACATAGCTATAGATATACTGAAAACATTTTAAGCCGTATAGTATATCTATATATACTCGTGACGTATGCGTATACACCGACGTCCAAGCATGCAGGGACTTCGCCATAGGCCCTATAAAAACTCAATGGACCAGCATGGGTCACCCTGTAAAAAGGAGAGAATTAAAGTGGATTATATGGCATTGAAAAAATTGTACACTTTAATGCCTATAAATCAACACAAATTCCGTTTTTGTCCGAATGTTGATTTAACGGCATTCGAATGCATTGATTGTATTCGATATATCCGGTCGGAAAAAGCATTAAATGGCATTCGACTTATTTGGTAATTCAACAGCATTGAACGGCATTACTTCCATTCTATGCCTTCGATCACTGAAGGCATTGCATGGCATTAAACTGATACGGTCATTCAAGTGCATTTAATGGCATTAAATCAACGGCATCACAAAGAAGCCACTTTAATGCCATAATTTTTTTGTGTGATTCAAAATGATTCGAACGCAAACTGTCTAATGCCATGAAGCGCATTCGGACAAAAACGGAATTTGTTTGGATTTATAGGCATTAAAGTGTACGATTTTTTCAATGCCATATAATCTACTTCAATGCTCTCCTTTTTACAGGGCAGTCATAAGCGAAGTGATAAGTTAGAAGTTATAGTTCACCTCTTCTCTATTTTTCTACGGTTTTCTCCGATTCGACTGTCCAGTGTCTAGTGTGTCAAACCGGTATCTCTCGCGTGTTAGTGTGTGTGCCCTTGTGACAGTGTTGTGCACCGAGAAACCCGCATCTGGGATTTCCCATCTTTGGAATACTTTCAACCAATTCCAACCTGAATTGGACCCAGTATTATCCACCATTGGAACACTTTGAATACCAATTAAGGATCTACCAAAATCTCGGATATCCAATTCATAATAAGGTGCACAACCCCTTCTTCCTCACCATTACACAGACCATCTAGATAACATTTTATTCTTCAGTCGAATCAATAACCGGTAAGTCTTCATACCAATAACTCTAATTTCATTTATCTAACTCCTTTGGGCCATAATATATGAGTATCCTTTATTTTAAAGGTCCTGGCCAAGGATTAGAGACAAGTCTACAAGTCTTCCTTCAGCTTCTTGTGCTAAACTCTTTTAATCAATAAATTTTAATTGTAATTATTCATAATAAATTGTTGAACTTATCTATAATTTATTTATTGACTACTCTTTCCTCTTCCCTGTGCGAGCACTTCGATCTCAACTAAAACGAGGAACCTAATTAAAAAGGAAAGTATTTTGCGTTTTCCATGACGTAACACATTTCACACGAATTAAATTTTAAATTATTAATTTTCAAATTCTTAAAGTTAAAAATGAAAAATAACTATACAGACTTTCAATTAAAATTCAATAAAATTTCAATATGCTTGCAATTTTTAATTTTAATTTTTAATATTTATAATTCTAAATATTCCATTAGAAACATTTTTAATTTAAAATTTTAAAGAAAAACCGTAATTCATTAGAAATGAAATAATTTTAAAACGTGAACGTATCCACGAATGTAAAATTTGAAATTGTTGATTTTGAGATGACAGTACCCACGGAAAATTGTCTAATACCACAGAATCACACACATTCAACTAAAAGCTATATATATATTTAGATAGTTTTGAATATTTTTGATCAAATACTTTTGTTTTTAAAAGGGTTAAAGGTACAATTAGAAATTTTCATAACTGAATGGTAAGCATGAGTCTATCCGACATTATCACAAAACAGTTATATTTTTTTAATATACAATTTACAATGCCTTTAACCTAAATTCACTTACAGTCCTGCTCTTATTTTCTAGAGTAGACCTAGAAAACGTGGAAATTGCATACCATTTTGAGACTGGACGTAATGATTATATAAATTTTGTAATAAAAATAAAGCAATATTCATAAATTCATCATTTTTCCAGGAGCTGTTCGTCTCATGGTAACCAGTGCTACTGAGAATGGTGTCGGAGATTGTATATAAAAGTGTTTTAACGCAACCAAAAAGCATATTAAGAGATGAACAAAAGGGCAACTTACAACGACCGATTCAAGAGAATATTAATAATGTTTGAAAAATGCATACTTTAATATCTCAGAGGCGTTGAAACCAGGACCCAACCTGAAAATAAAATTGCCTCATTTTAATTTATAAATACTAGAATTACATATTTTTTAAATAATTAGAGCCTATTCCTATTTTGAACCAAATCTGTATTTGCAGTGAAAAATGGGCTAATTTCAATAGTTCTTGAGTGAAACGTTTTTTTTTTTTGGTGCTCTGGTTAGAAACTAGAAAAACGTTTTGCACAAAAAGTATCAAAATTGACCAACTTTTTTCTCCGCATACAGGTATAGGCCTATATATATTAATATATATATATATATATATAATATACAATATAATATAATATATAAATATATAATATATATATATATATATATATATAATATATATAATATAAGATATATTAATGTATAGGTATAGATATATATTAGGTATAGGCCTAATAATAATTATCTAAAAAAGATATAATTTTAGTATTTATGGAGAAGAAGGAGGCAATTCAATTTTGAGGTTGAGTATTGGTTTTAACTTCTAACGCCCTTAAAATGTAAAACATTCAAGAAATTAAATTCAGTTTTTGAGTGAATAAAACAATCGCCGTTTGTATTCGTAATTTTTAAATATATAAAGTCTGCATTCAGATAATCTTTCGCACTTTTTTCTCTGATAACTGCATTCGTTTTGAGATTATAAATCATTCCGAATGGAAGAATGTTGCATAACTAAACAAAAATGCTTAGCTTCAGTTGATTAGTTAGAACTTGTCATTTGATTGTGATTTTTAACTGTAGATTCAATTATAGCACATGAATGCATGCAATATGCGAAATAATTATTCTTACCCAGACTCTTTCTCATGAGTACCTATTAACGAATTTTACCTCTGAATGTTGAGATAAAATTCAATGAATGATATTTCGTTTTTCATTTATTTATAGCACGAAATGTTTACTGATTTAAAATTTCTTGCTTTTAGATCTCCGATTTAATTTATTTTAGAAATACAGGGTGGCCGCTGGGCCGGGAAAACGGGAATTTTATGAGACCGGGAAAAACCAGGAAATTACAGAAATTTCATCTTAATGGTTTTCTATTTTAGATTTTAATTTTTGAGTGAACATTTTAATTAAAAGAATTTAAAAATGCTGTTTTAAAGACTTAAACAATTAAAAATTAGAAGCGTTTGAAATCGAAGATTTTGGATAAGCAATATTTTTAGTTGATCAACTTCGAATATAAATTAATTATTTTTGAAATTGAACTGTACTTTCAGGATTAAAAAGTAAATAATAATTGATTTTACAAGATGATTCAGAATCAGTTCATAATTTTAGAATGTTCAGATTTTAACGTTAAAAATTAAACTGTTTCAATTGGAAAGTCTTATTAGTTAAACAAATGTAAACGCCTGATTGAAAGTTTATAAACTATTTTCAATTTTGAAATAACTTCAAAATAATATATTAACAATTACAGGAGAAGAATTACTTAATATTTAGAAATATCTGACTGATCATTTGAAATCCGTAATTATAAATCAAATATTCAACACTAAAAACAAAAAAAAAACTAATCTTCGAACGTTACATTTTCAGTTGTTCTATTTAAAAAAAATTTAATTTTCGAGTCTAATTGTTGAATTTTCATGTATTAATAACAATTAAACACCTATTATGCTTAGAAAAAATTCGAGTAAGTTAATGAGATTTTTAGAAGTTTTGAAAAAATTCTAAATTATTTAAAAATTTGAAATGATTCCAAATAATTTAAACAAAGTGTCAACGTGTACCAAAAAAATCCGGCTATTCGTACCGAAATTTCGGTGCAAATAGCCGACGGCCTAATTTGAAACAAAATATAGATTTTTGTAGATTTCGAACACAAAATTTAGAAGCTTTTTAAGAATTGTGAAAGGCTTTAAAAGAATAAAAAACCCTTCCTTAAGATTCCTAAGAAAATTAAAAATGATGTTTTATTGAAGAAATTAATTTCAAGAGAGTATTTAAAAACATTTAGAAAAATTTACAAAATTGTAAAAAATGAATGTGGAAGATTTAAAGGAATTTTTTTCTTATTTGGCAGGATTTTTTAAAAATTTTAGGAAAAATTCGAATCATTTTAAAAGATGTTTAGAAGTTCTGAAAAAATTTTAAAAATAATTTAAAATGTGAAAAAATGTAAAACGACATCTATATTTTTAAATATTTTGAAAAAAAATTTTAAAAACTATTTTATTTTAAACTATTTAAAATAAAAATGATATAATTTTCAAAATTTTAAATTCAATGATTGATTCTTTAATTTACAGCATTGAAAATGATAAAGTGGATTTACGTTTTTGGAACTGAATCTGCATGTTTTAGCTAATAAAATATTTTCCGATTATTACGTAAATAGTTTTGAACAAAGTTATGTGCTGATAATTTATAATTTTTTAATTTCAATCAGATTTTGGAAGCTATAAGTAATATCACCATCACGTTTCTTTATGTGGGACACTGATTTAAATTTCCCGCTCATAATGCCCCTTCAGCCGCGCAGGTGCATTACGAGCATAAGTTCCGCATTTGGTCGATGTGCAGCGCTGGGTGCTACTTTTTCTCGCAATTGAGATTATTCGCCATGGATATAAGAATACTGCAACTAGCAAGTCTGGAATTAATTTGTCAGACGACTTGCCAGTTGTCGTTGCTTTTTCCTGTCCGAAATGTTAATTAACGTTTTCGGACTTAACAAAGTAAATAATGTTTTTTATAGGCACATGCTTTTTAGGGATTTTTCAGCAAAATTTAATTATAATTCACTACTATCTCAAAATCCTAATTTGAAAGAAATAAAATTCAAAAAGTACTAGAGTGGAATATATTAAAATACACTATTTTCATTAAAAATACTAAATCGCGTAAAAAATGTGTACAATTAATGTAATTTTTATAAAACGAAAAATTGCGGCGGACATGAACCTATGTTTTAACCTAGGTCTAAGTATAGGTCCAAACCTAGGGCAGACTGGGTTTTTTCTCCCGGCGACTTGGACCAAGTCCTAAGAAAAGACCAGGTTTTTTCGGGAAATGTGCTATGTGGGGAATGTATTGAAGTGCATCAAGTACTTTTGTTATAAAAATGGTTCTAGAGCGACTGGACATAAATACAGCCCAAACAGCCGTAATTCCGTCGCTTTCCATCTAGGCAATTCATCTAAGCCTCGCGGTTTTCTAGCAAACTCTGAAGGTATCCAAATTCTGAGCGAAATGAGAAGCTCGAATAACTGCGTTCCTTGTAAAGCACTGAATCTTCCAGGATGGTTCTCAGAAAGTAAGGCACGTAGTGTTCTTGGAATCACACCAAGATCGACCATGTGCATCGCATCCAAAGGGACTTACGAGACCATTTTGACGGAAATATCTTCCAACGGAGAATCTCCAATATGATGTTCCTCGTCTAATCGATCAGCAAAAGATTGGTCTGTCCTCAATTGGCAATTGGTTTCTGGGAAGATCATTTTGTGAAATTCGTAATGCCCTTCGGCGGTACACCTTGGACAAGCAGAATATCCATTGTGAGATTTGGTACATGTAACAAAGCTCCTTGCTAGACTGTCAGCTATAACTAATTCTAGAATTACTTTAATTTGACGCCCATTCCAAGCGAAGCCCTCTTCTTCTAATGCTGTATATTCTTCAACAAAATCTTCCAAGAATTCATGAACTGACTTGGGCTCTTTTCCGAACCTTGGTATGCACCAATTATAAAAACAACTGATGTTTGTGGCTTTATTGTTCTACCCAATATCAACCACAACTGGCTTTTAGAGCTTTTGGATAATGGTAATCCGTCTATATGAATTTTTGTAATTATTGTAGTTAACTCATCGTTTCTCTTTCTGCGGGAATATGATTAGAAATTAAATAGAAATAAAAGTATTTTTAAACATTTCTGATTTTAAATAAATCATACTGTCGCAGAAAAGTAATTCTTCCTTTCGTTCTTTATTGTTTTTTTATTTTTATCTCGGGCATTCTTTCCTCACTTTTCGCAATGTTTCAACGCATACTTTTCCACATTTCCTTGATTGATACTTTTTGTTAAAATATTTTAGTAAAGTACGTTACTTATAGCAAAGCACAATGTAGTAAAGTTTCTAATCATTAGACGACTTCGTTTCAAAATTATAAATTGAACATTATGAAAAATGTCCGAAATTTGAATTTCGTCAATATAAATAAACCCTAGACAATAAAACTCTGCAGGAGAAGAACTTTCACGTGATAATTTAATAAATAATGTTTTTAAATAAAATGATTTTATATTATTTAATTTTAAAAACCCTACACCATTAAGGCGCTTCCTCAGGCTTGATTTTTAGCCCATGTATTACATTTGACATGTTTCCACCTACAAGGATGAATTGTTCGATGTAATATTTTAACCACATAATCTCAATGGCATAATACACGTGTATTCTTGTACAAGAAGTCAGTCTCCTTTTTTTGACAAATGGTCTTGTTTTTTTTTATTTAATCGAAAATGTGCTTCATTTATGCGCCTGGAAAGGAGCAATCCGCCAACGGGAGAGTACCCACGATGAACCGAAAACAGCTGTTTTCGCCTAGGCGCTCCGAATTTAAACAGAACAGCAGGATATTATAGCGTGAAGTTTTTCGACGATACTTGAACCCAGGGAGTCGTTCGTAACTCATCCGACCTTCCTATTGTTAGAGCGTTACACGAATCGAGCCGGTTGAACGAAATTGATAATTAATAAAATATAATGAAATTGAATTTTAATATGCTGCATTAGGTTCATTACATAATGACGAGATGATCAAAAAATATAGAAAAAAATCGGTTAACCCGTTCAATTTTTGTTGGGAGTTTTGGTAATTTTTCATTTTATTTAAGATTACCTTCAATATTGAGAATATTGACCGATTTTCCTAATCCTTTTTTTTCATTTTTTTTTTTTCAAATTATATCATTTTCAAATTTTATCAGCTAATAAAAATTTCATCGATCCATGTTTTGCTCAATTTTAGATATTGTAACAGTATTCATTGTCGGCGGGTGATTTACTTTCGTCTTGATCGAAAGATAAAAGCAGATTCGAGGAGATCAGATAATTGCACATCGGAGTAATTAATTAATTACTCAATTGATGATTAATCAATTCATTATTGCTTCCTCATAGAGGGAGATTTGTAATTACCTAAATTTTCGAATATACTTTTTTGACATATTTTGATATAATTCGACCCCAGCAGCTCGAAAATAAAGTGTTTAAAAAATGTCCGTGTGTGTGTATGTATGTGTGTGTGTGTAACTTTTTTCTGTTCACCATATCTCGAAAAGTAAAAGCGCTATGATCATGAAATTTTGATAAAGTGTAGCGCGGATTGATAACCAAGTCTGATAGGTACTTTGTACTTTCAAACGAAGATATCTTGAAGTATGTTGTTAAAAAATAATTTTTGTTGTTAAAAATTAATTTTGTACACTGAAAATGTAATTTCAATTTTTGTTGGATGTTCATACTTTTTCATATTTAGGATAATAATAAAATAAATCAAAATTGAAGTATTTTTTTGGTAGAAAATTAATCTTCTTGCTTGAAATGTATTCTTTTTTGGTTAAAAATGCAACTATTTGGTTAAAAATTAATCTGAATTAATTTGGCTGTAGGTGATTTGTAATATTAAATTCCCGATTCAGCCCGCTGTGCGCCGCCCAGTCGCCGCCGAGAAGCGATGAAGGCGGCGCGGCGCGCCGGTGCTTGATGCATTGATTATTATATAAATAAACAATGATAATTAATTACTTAGTTGACAATTACTGCGTTCATGCGTGCATTCATTTTCGACGGGTTATCTTGTTTTCTCTTCATGGAAAGACAAAAGCAAATGCAGAGAAACCAGATAATTACGCATCAGAGTAATTACTTACTGATCGAGGATTATAATCATCGAGCGAGCGAGCGAGCGATCGAAAGCGAGAGTGCAAGCGCGCGCGAGAGAGACAGAGAGAGAGAGAGAGCGATAACGCAAACGCATCTTAATTTACTTCTCTTGTAACTCCATTTTGCCATTTTTTTGCATCCATTCTTTCTCATTTGCTCCCCTAGCACCCTCTAACTCCTTCATCCACTCTTCTCCCAAACCATCCTCCCCTAGAATCTTTACCATATTCTCTTTCCAGCTTCCTTTATCTTCTATTCCTCTCCTACATCCTTCCCATACATGCTCCCATGTTTCCTCTTGCCATTCACACATTCACAGTCCATCTTTTCTCTCCCCATCCCTTTTCTCAATACTTTGGTACTCCTTCCTTTTTTATCATCTTATACCATTTATTATATTTTGATTCCTCAATCATCCCCAATCTTTCTATTAATTGTCTTTCTCTATCTTTTTTTTCCACCTCTTCATAGTTGACTCCTGTCCCGTCTTCTATATCCCTAGCATTAAAGAACTCCCTCCTTTCTTCTTCCCATCTCGTTAATTCCATCGCCCTCCTTCTACTCTCTTCTACCTCCATCAAACACTTTCTCGCCAACTCCCCTCCCTTTCCCTCCCTCAGCTTCGTCTCAAAATTCCATGCCCTCTTTCCCGCTCTAGTACTTAATTGATCCCTTTGCGCTTCTTCTCTCACCATATATCCCGGCGTCCTCCAGTCCACCCCTAGCGTCAACCTTATATAACTTTATTGTAAACTCTCAATCTCTTTCCTTTCTTTCCATCCGCATATCTCTGCTCCATAATCTAATACCGGCCATACCAGCGTATCAAATAATCACATTCTCCTTCTCCAATTTTTTTAAAAACCTTCTTTTTCCTATTCCCCATATCTGTTTCATTACTTAAACTCTTTTACTCCTTCTAATTTTATTCCCTCCATCTCCCCGTCCATTCTTTCTTTCTTGCCCCTCCTTTTCTAAACCTCATTATCTTTGTCTTTTCTACATTTAAATACAACTTTTTCCCATCTAAGTATTTCTCTAATCCTGTAATTAAGCCCGCCATCCCTTCTTCTCTCCTCCCCACAGTTTTCTCTTCATTTCTTCTTACAAGTCTGATATTAATATATTAAATAAAAGTGGGCTCAGAGGACATCCTTGCCGTACTCCTCTCATCAACCAGAAACTATCTCCTACTTGCTCTCCTACGTTTACCTTGCTTTTTGTCTTTCCAAAAATTTCCGATACTCTCTTTATTAATCCCTCTCATATCCCCTTTTTCACCATAACTTTTTCTATCTCGTCTCGGTCTAATGAGTCAAACGCCGCCTTTAAGTTCACGAATATTGCTACCATTGCTCCTTTCTCCCTTTTAATCCTCTTATTTACTAAATAGTTCAGGACATATATATTGTCCATCACCCCCATCCCTTTTCTAAACCCTTTCTGATTCGGTGGCTCTATCTTCTTCTCCACAACTTCCTTTTTTAACCTCTCCGGTAAAACAGTCACATATACTTTATACAGTGTTAGCATTAGTGTCACTCCCCTATAATCTTTAACCTCCTTCCCTTTGCCTTTCTTCACTATTGGTATCACTACTTCTTCTTTACATAACTCTGGCCACCCCTCTCCTCTCCATACTCTATTGCACATTATCCATGCACGTTCCCTTAATTCTGTCCCCCCATATTTCCATACTTTATTTGGAATCTCATCTATACCAGGTGCCTTTCCATCTTTCATTATCCCTAATACCTTGAATATTTCCTCCCTTGTAATGTCCTTCTCCTCATCTGTTTCCCTGACATCTTTTTATCCTTTCCTAACTTTCCTCTCTACCCCTCCTAGTAATTCCATAAAATATTTTTTCCATTTTACCATCTCAATATCCTGGTTCACTCCTTTCCTGCTTCTTTTCTCTGTATTTACCACCTTCCAAACCTCTTCTCCCGTCCTAGCCTTCTCCGCTTCTTCTTCAAACCTTTTATTTTCCTCATATTTTTTTTGATCACACAACTCAGTATACTCCTTCTTTTTTCTCCTATATTCTTCTCCACTACTTGTCCCTTTTCTCCATTTTCTTAATTCGCTTTTCACTTCCTTCTTCTTCTGTTTACAATTCTCATCCCATCCACTTCTATCCCCTCCTTCACTAACTTCGTTTTTGCTTGTGCACTCTAATACCCCTTTTATTTCTTCTATCATTATTTACATTTCCTTCCCTCATTTTGATATTCCTGAGTTTTTCTTTAAACTGTTCTTTACCTTCCATTGACCAATCCCCTCTTCCCGCTCTTTTTACTTTTGCTTCCTTTTTAGCCTTATTGTTATTACTCATTTCTCCCTCTACTGTCACTATTATGGGAAATTGATCCGAATCTATATAATTCCCTATCTCTAGTTTTTTAACCTTCTCTCTTACCTCGTCGTCCACTACCAGATAATCAATTACCGTTCCCCTCTTTTCTGCTGAACGTGTATATTCCCCTTCCTCACCCCCCTCGATACTTCCGTTTAGGATAAACCATCCCATCTTCCTTAGGCTCTTTAACAACTTCTTTCCCTCCTCATTCAGTATCTTGTCTTTGGATTTTCTTCCTCGCTCTCCATCCCATTCCCTTCCTCCTCTATCTCCTGTTCTCGCATTGAAGTCTCCTCCTATTATAAGCCTAATCTCTTGCTTGTTTTCATCCATCAGTTCTCTCATCTCCTCCGATTTCTCCTGCATATCACCGTTCACATGAACCCCCACTATCTTCCACCTCTCTCCTCCCATATTTATCTCTCCTACTATTAATTCTTCTTTATGTTCTTTGAATTCTTTTTTATCCTTCTCTGTTATATATTCGTTCCGTACTCCCATCACCATTCCTCCCATTGATCTGCCTTTTTTATTCTTCCTCTTTGCATTCTGAATCTGCCATTTGTAACCTCTTGGTAATCTTCCCCTTACTCTTTCACATCCGTTTTCCTCTAGCCACGTCTCCATCATTACTACTACATCCCATTGTTTTAAATTTTTCATAAACTCCCTATCCTTTCTTTCTAAGCCTGATATATTCCAGTAGCATATCTTCCAATCTTCCCTACTTTTGTTTCTCGTTTCTTTTTGTTTCCTACTATTTCTTATTTCTTTATCTCCCATTCCTTTATCTCCTAGTCTCCCGACACCTCATTATTTACTATCTCTTCCCGCTATTTTCCTTAACTTATACTACATGTTCCTTTATACCCATGTTAAATCATCCTCTATTCGCCCCGAGTTTCCATATAACACCCTCTTCTTTGTCATCACTTACCTCTTATGATCCCATTTCTTTAGTTTCACTAGTACCATTCTCTCCCCTCTTCGCTCTTCCCTTCCTACACTTCGCACTTCCTCTATCTCTACCTTAGCATCAATTCTTTGCAGTACTTCTTCCACGCCTTCCATCAGCTCCTCTCTTTCTTTTCTATTCTATGTTCTATTTTTCTCAACCTTTTCTTCTCCTTATTCCCACTCTCCCCACCTCCAAACTCACGGTTTGAACTTTCTACTTTTTTATTCTGCCTTCCAACTCATCTACCTTTTTATTAGGCTCTTCCTTCTTTTCTAGTCTTTGCTCCAACGTTTCCATCCTTTTTTCTACCCAGATAGCACAAAAACTCTGTGAAGATTTCCTGACACTTGCAATGTAAGATTGGGAATATTGCATTGAAAGGTTAGGGCAAGGTTCGGTCAATCAAGAAAATGTCCGCTTGTGAGGGAATGTTGTATGGCAAGTTTCAGGACAGTTTGGAATATTTATTTTACTTAATTCGGTGCGCAGTAGATTATTTTTTGGTTTTTCATTTTTTCAAAAATATGGGAAATAATCATGATATTTATGCCTGATGATATAGTAGGAGGGTTTAAAAAACTACTGCGCAGCCGTAGGTCCCATAGAAACCTACTGCGCATCGAATTAAGCTAAATGAATCTTCCAAACTGTCCTGAAACTTGCCGTGCAACATTCCCTCACAAGCGGAGATTTTCTTGATTGACCGAATTTTTTGTGCTATCTGGGTAGCTTTTCCCTGACTTCTTCCCATTTCCTCATTTTTTTCCTAAGTTCGGCCATTTCCTGCCTAATTTCTTTCCTTATTTCCTCTACCCTTTTCTCCTGCTTTTCTTCTTACATCCCCATTACTTCTATCATCATTTCGCAAGTTTCTTTCAATTCTTCCTTTTCCAACGGATCTCTGGCCTGAGCTCTGTCTCTTTCTGTCCCCTTATTTTTCTCATCCTTCTCTACAAAACTATGTTTTTCCGGCGGCGATCTGTACATTTTTGGATTTTTCAAACTTGACTATATATCTTCCTTGTCTTCATTGCTTCCCCTCTCCCCTCTCTTCCTTTTGATGAATTCCTCAATCGATCCCACGCTCTACGCCCTCAATCTATCTTCTTCTACCGTTTTCTTATACTTTTCCCTTGCCTTCCCTTCTTTGTTCTCCGCTATCGGTGTACTGGAAACTTTCTGGTCTAAATCCCTGCTTTCCTTACTGGTACCCGCTCCACTAACCATGAATTCAATTCAAGCTATCCCGCCTTCTATTGTTCTCTGTCTCTATATATCGTCGCGTCTACCTGCCTTGCCTTTCTCCTTCTCTACCCTGCCCTGCTACGACCAACCTGGTCCTCCCACCCTGTCACAAACCTCAAACCCACTAACCTCAACTTCCACACAAATCTGTCTTCATCCCCAAAAATATCTTTCTTAGTTCAAAATGCAATTAATTCTTTGTAAATTAATAGTTTTAACTGAAAATTTGAATATTACATTTTTAAATGAGAATTTATCTTTTTGAGTTCAGAATTTCACCAAGTATTTAATTCAAAATTTATCTTCTTCAGCTTGCAAAGTTAAACTCTGTTGTTGAAAGGTCATCTTTTTGGTTTTAGATTCATCCATTCCAGTTAAAAACTCATAATGTTAGTTCAAAAACTTTTCTTTTTGACAGAAAATTAATTTTTTCAACTGAAAATCTAACTATTCCGTTTTTGGTTGAAAAGTAAACTTTTTAAATTCAAAATTAAAATATCTATTTGGAAATTGATCTTTTCCAGCAGGAAATTCCACCGTTCGATTCAGGATTTATACATAAGAAGATAAAATCAAAAATGGATTGAATATTATTATTGAAATTCATAGACATCAGAGCCAAATTCAAAAAATAATAATTCATCTTCTTAGCTATTTAAATATTTAATTATTTCATGGTGCTCATATTACTTGCCCAACCTGACGACTATATTTTAATTTAAAATGTTCTTATTTAGTTGAAAATTTAATAATTTTGTTAAAAAGTCATCCTTTTTGGTTGAAAATGGAATTGATGTTGAAAATTCTTTTTTTTTTTCGTTTTTAAAATTCATGTGTATTATTCAATGGTCTGCAAGTCGTCAAAGTATGATTTAATTTCCCACATTCATTAGTTTATCCCAGACGTAAAATAAAATAAGACGACATACCATATCTCATAGTCTTTTCACATCTGTTTTAGTTTAAATTCAATCTTTTTTGGATGGGAATTGAACTATTTTGTTGAAAATTCATCTTTCTTGATTGCATTCAGTTGTTATTGATTTAAAATTCAAATCTTTTTTGTTTGAAATATATTTATTTTGTGTATACTATATAATATCTACTATTTCATTATTCGTTGGAAGTGAATCATTTTTTGGTTAAACATTGAACTACTTGGTTGAAGGTTGAACCATTTTGTTACCAAATTATTTTTTCCTTTAAGATTCATAATTTCAGTTGAAAATTCATCTCTTTGGTTGAAAAGCATTTTCTTGTGTTAAAAATCAATTGTTTTAACAAAACCTTTAACCATTCCATTTTTTAGATGAAAATTGATCTTTTTTATTTAAAAAATGAACTTTTCGTTGATAATTTTTTTTTTCTGTTGGAACTTCATGTATTTTCTTGGAAATCCGACTTTTTGGTAGAAATCTAATCTTCTGGGCTACAAAATTATATTCTTGGTTGAAAATTCAAGTATTTGATTCATTTTTAAACCCTGTTGTTTAAAAACGTTTTTAAAGCTGCATCATTTTGGTTGAAAAGCAATCTCTCTCTCTCTCTCTCTCTTTTTTTAAGAAACCTAATCTTTTTGGTTTTAAATTGCCTATTTTTGGTTAAAAACGCAGTATTTCGTCAAAAATTGATTGCAACTGATTGCAACTGCCATCTAAAAAAAAAAGTCAATAGCCCCCAGTAGAACCGCGGTAAATGACACCTATGGCCACGTCTCACAACCGTGAGATGGGTGCTCACAGGGAATGACGAAATCACAACGACAGGCCGGCGAAACCCTCGTGTATCTGGAGGACACGAAGCGACCCAAGGATGACAGCTTTCTGCATCCATCTCGCAAGTGCCTTGGCATATTTTTTGCACGCGGGTATGGCTTTAAGGTTACGAACCAGTGATAGTTTCGCACCTCCGAGACCACCTGTCACAAGGACAATTACTTGCACCGAATATTTTGGGTACAGTCGTTGCAGCTCTCTTTTAAGGTCTTGATACCTCTCCTCTTTTTCTTTCTCCTTTGCAGTGATGTTGTATTCGGACGGAGCCGAGAATTCGATCACGAATATAGTTCGTTTATCGAAGTCTTGGAGAACAATGTCATATATATATATATATGAAAATAATTGCGGAAAATAATTTAGATGGAAACACGACGACGAACCGGCGAAACGCCCACATTGAGTGGACGGATCGACTCAGGGATGACGTGCTAGACTGCTACGATGCCAGCATTATCCCTGTTCGCGGAGGCTTTATGGCGCGTATGCACACTCTGTGGTGCCAGAAACACCCAGAGCATCAGCACGTTTCGCATCAGTCTTTGCGAAATCAAGCCGACTACCTCCGGAAAAATGGATATGTACGCTCAGTTTATGGTGCTGCGAGAACTTTAGCTGATTCAAATCGAAGGCTGAAACCAACGATGGATCAAAAGACCAAAAGACGCTTGCATCAACTGAACAAGAAGATTGGATGGGCAAGACAGAATGCGTCTCGTGTTCAATGTGTGATTGACTACATAACATCTGGTAGACCGTTTACGGAAAAGGTTCCAAAGTTCGCCCAAGAACTAAGGATCTTGAATCACACACTAAACAAGTCAAAGCTACTGACAATCAAGCAGCATATTGTTGACAAAATACGGCTGTTATCTGACGCAAGGAGGGGAATACAGAAGAGGGAGAGATGGATCAGGGAGAATCAACAGTTTCTCGCTGACCCATCGCGCCTCTTCAGCGATTTACCTGTTTCTGTAAAAAATCCACCCAAGCCCAAGGAGGTAGAGACTTTTTGGAGAGAGGTGTACAAGATCCCGAAAACACTAGAGTTGAAAGAAGATACTGAAAATATCATCCGCTTCAAGGAGTTTTGCGACAACCTCATAAAATCTGAGGAGGAATGTCCATCAATCACTGCCGAAGAGGTGAAAAAAGCACTTAGAGGCACGAAGAACTTTTTCGCTGCTGGACCAGATTGTATCAAGAACTTTTGGTGGAAGAAGTTTACTTTTACACACCAACATTTGGCCCGCATATTCACCTCATATTTAAAGTCGGAGACGCCCATTCCGCAGTGGCTGGTGTTAGGACGCACTATACTCCTTCCAAAAAAAGGCAACTTGTCCAACCCAGAGAATTACAGGCCAATAACTTGTTTGAACACGCTGTATAAGATCTTTACAGCTGTCCTCAACAACAGGATTGTTCGACGAATTGAGCCTGTATGGCGAGAGATGTACGAACAACGTGGCTCGAAAAAAGGTGTAGCAGGCTGTCGAGAGAATCTGCTGACTGACAGGTGTGCCTGTAAAGACGCTGCAGCCCATCAGTGCGTCCTGTCAATGGCCTGGATTGACTACCGGAAAGCTTTCGATTCAACCTCTCATAGACTTATCATCTGTCTGTTGGAAAGCTTGAAGGTACATCCACACATAGTGAGATGCATAGAGAGATTGATGCCTCTTTGGAAAACTAGATTTACTATCTCATCTAGAAATTATCGTGTGACAACGAACAACGTCACCTTCCAGAGAGGCGTCTTTCAAGGTGATACCATGAGCCCTTTGCTTTTTTGCATCACACTTTTGCCTCTATCTCTCGCACTACGAAATTCTCCTGGATACCTCTGTGGCAACACTAATCAGCGCGAGCATAAGGTCACTCATGTATTTTATATGGATGACCTGAAGATCTATGCCTCTGGTAGAAGCAAACTTCAAACTGCTATAAATATTGTCAAGAACTACACAGGAGAGATTGGGATGGACTTTGGCTTGGACAAGTGTGCCAAAATTTATCTGAATAAAGGAAAGATTACTGGCGTTCCCAAGGACCCTGAGCTTGTGGATATAAGTGTTATCAGACATCTTAATACTGGAGAGACCTATACATACCTGGGCGTGCCTCAAAACCGCATTCAGGACGTAACATCAGTGAAGGAGTCTCTCCGAAGCAGATACAAGCATCTTCTTCGACAGATTTGGTCTTCCAATCTATCGGCATTGAACAAAGTATCTGCGACTAACATGCTTGCCGTCCCGGTTCTACTCTACTCGTTTGGGGTAGTTCAATGGACGAAGAACGAGCTTAAGGCCCTTGATGTCATTACACGTAAGGTCATGCATATGCATAAAAGCTTGCATATCAATTCGTCAGTTCCGCGATTATATATTTCACGCCGTCAAGGTGGACGCGGACTTCTGAATCTCCAGTGTCTTCATAACCGGATTGTTCTAAGTACAGCTTACATCGTTGCGAATGGCAGAGATCCTCTCCTAAAGATTGTCAGGAACCACGAGATGATTGGCGAAGGAGCGGAGAGAGAAGTGAGGAAAGTGCATTACTTCATCTAGATGCTTCACTTCTAAAAATCATAGTGAAGAAAGCAGAGGTTGCAAATTCTCACCAAGAGCTACTCGACAAGAAAATGCACGGAAACTTTCACAGAAATGTAGAAAAACAGTCCTTGTCGAAGGAGCAAACTTTTGCTTTCCTCAAATCATCAGGGCTTAATTCAGGTACAGAGGGTTTTATTTTCGCATGCCAGGACGGTGTCATTTCCACCTTAGCATACCGTGAGCGCATTTTATGTCAAGAAGTTCCCAGTGATAGGTGCAGAGCGTGTCATGCACATGCTGAGTATCTAGAACACATACTATCAGGGTGTCCGACCCACGCGGGAATGACGTATATCTATAGACATAATGCGGCCCTAAGAGTGCTTTATTACTATCTTTGTCGCTCTTACGGTGTTGGCCGCGACCCTGCCCTGCCGAACGCTCCAAAAGAGATAGAGTCGATTGTCCGAAACGAGAAGTGCCAAATTTTCTGGAACTACGATTTTCGGGCAGCAGTCTCCGTTGCGCACTCGAGGCCTGACATTGTTCTCCAAGACTTCGAGAAACGAACTATATTCGTGATCGAATTCTCGGCTCCGTCCGAATACAACATCACTGCAAAGGAGAAAGAAAAAGAGGAGAGGTATCAAGACCTTAAAAGAGAGCTACAACGACTGTACCCAAAATATTCGGTACAAGTAATTGTCCTTGTGATAGGTGCTCTCGGAGGTGCGAAACTATCACTGGTTCGTAACCTTAAAGCAATACCCGCGTGCCAAAAATATGCCAAGGCACTTGCGAGATGGATGCAGAAAGCTGTCATCCTTGGGTCGCTTCGTGTCCTCAAGACACACGAGGGTTTCGCCGGCCTGTCGTTGTGATTTTGTCGTTGCCTATGACCACCCATCTCACGGTTGTGAGACGTGGCCATAGGTGTGATTTACCGCGGTGCTGCTGGGGGCTATTGACATTTTGTCGGATGGCAGTTGCTCTTAGTGGGACCCTGCGGTGGTTGTTTAACTTTTTTTTCAAATTATATATCTAGATAACTCAAGTTACCATTACAAAGCTTCTTCTGTGAGGAAGCATAAATTGATTATTTTATCGAAACTTCGTTTTTTCTGGTTGAAAATTAATTTCTTGGACTAAAAATATAACTATTGGTAGACAATTGATTGTTTTCAATTAAAAATTGAACAATTAGTCGATAATTTATTTTGTTGCAAATTCGTATTTTTTTGAAGAAAATTCAATTTTTTGGTTTAAAGTTCAACTACTTTGTTAGAAACTCATTTTATAATTTTAAGATTCATGTTGGTTGAAAATTGAACTATTTGTTCAAAATTCGTCTTTTTTTAAATCAATTTTTCCAACTAAAAATTTAACTATTCCAGTTATTGGTTGAAAATTTAACGTGTTTACTGTAAATTCGGTTCTTCTTCTGAGTTAAAAACTAATTTTATTAACTGAAAATTTCACTATTCCATTTTTCATTGACAATTGATCGCTTTTGGATTAAAATTCAATTATTAGGTTGAAAATTAACTTTTTTTATTGAAAATTCATCTGTTTTGTGGAACATTTTTTGGTGCCTTGGCAATGTGACTGTTTTCTTGAAGATTCATCTTTTTGTGTAGAAAATGTAACTATTGGTTGAAAATTAAGTTTTTGGCAAAAAAATCATATTATCGAATGAAAAAATCAACTGTTTTCTAGGAAAGTCGTTACGATCAAGCGTTGCGTGATGATCTATAACGAAGTAGGAGAGTGCTGGAAAAAGTATTCCAAATAACGTGCAATATTTTTTGAACAACCCCTTTTTCACGTTTCCCGTTTAAAACGTTATTTCTTTTTTGCAGAAAATTGTGAATTCCACGTTCAACAAACCTCAACCTAGAAACCTAACAACCCCAAGAAACCTTTCGAAGCTGCCGCAGTTTTTGCAAGAATCTAATCCGAACATTTCCACTTCCATCGCCCTTAGAACAATCAAAGCGCCTGAAAGTTTCGCTCTTGCAAAAGATTCACATCCAAACATTCTCAGGGCTATGGAAAGGATGTATTCGCTGGGAAAATACAAGAACAATTGTGAGCGACTCATGGGAGTGATCAGGAATTCATCGGAGCGGATTGGAAATGCAGAATGATCCACGGAAAGTATAGAGAGTGCTCGGAGCGCTTCAAATTAGAATGATAGGTTGGTGACCGTACTTAAGTTACGTAACAGCTCAAGAGGAAGGGAGGGTTCGTGAGATGTTCGCCAACAGCAATTTAGGAAAAGGCAAGGAATTTTATTGGTGAAGGAAAAGTCAGCGATTTCGAAAAAAAAATCTTGCAAAAATCGGGGAATTTGTTACTAGCCTGGCAAAAGTATCGGATAGGAATTCCTTCCGAAACAATCCGAAGTCATCCGAATAATGCCGAATCTGTATCTAGTTTCTAATCTGTACCTAGCGTAAAATGGTTCCAAAAAAATTGGTAGATATAATTTGGGCAAAAAATTTGGTTGAATAAACTTTTGTTAAATAAACTTTTGTTCATTAATTTCTCTTCGAACCTTGTGTCGTCCTTCCAAAAATTTAATTTATTTTTCATGTTATTTTTGACGATTAAAACGAAAACTACGCATCCTATCAAAAAATAATCGATAACAAATTTGTAGCTCTTTTTAGGCTGAACAACTTTTGTTTTTACATTTTTTTGTAGCTTGTGCAGTTCTTCCAACAATTAAATTTTTTAATTTCTATTGTCATTTTTTACAAGTAAAAAAGAAACTACACATCCTATCAAAAAAGGATTTTCACAAAATTTGTAGAACTTTTTTGGTTGGATAACTTTTTTCCATTTATTTCCGTATCTTCTGCCGTTTTTCCAAAAATTAAAGTTTTTTATTTTTTACGATTAAAATGAAAACTACACTTCCTATGAAAGAATCGATAATAACAAATTTATAGATTTCTTTGGCTTAAAAATTTTGTGAATTTGTTTTTGTTTTGTGTCTTGCATAGTTTGACCGTAAAATAGAATTTTTTATTATTATTTTTGTTGTTGTTAAAACCAGAACCATTGGTCAGAAAATTTGAATTTTCGATTTAATCTTGTAGAGCTTCCAAAAAGGTCAAAAAGCTTCTCTTGACTTTGTTATATCGTGCATTGTATGGCTTTTATTATTTCGTATGTTACCGGAGTCGATAAAGTTTCATGCTGTCAAATGTAAAAAATCTAAATTCAACAACTCCGACAACATTTTTACAATCTATTTGTTACTTTCAAACATTGCAATCTTTTTTTACATTAATTTAGTCATTTACTATATTCATGTAAATTTATTTGACACATTTGCCTGTGTAGAAGATTCCTCGACCACAAACTCCTCGATGTAAGTCTTTCTAAATTAATGGGCCTCCCGCGCCTATGACCCCTTCCTCGACTCGACTTTGCCGTTGTTACGGGGTTCAAAGGCGTAGTGAAAGTCTCATCTGCGCTCGCCTCACTGCTTGTCTCGTCTAGGACTAGTGATGGGCACTGCTCGGGCTGACTGTGGTAATACCTGACCTGACCGGTAATGTCCGGTCATGACGGTAAAAGTTGGTAAAACGCGGTCAGACCCAAATATCTCCAACAGGAAAGATTTTTTTATATAAAAAAGTGGTTTAGTTGTTAGGAAATACCCTATGCTAAACTTGTACAAAAAGTTTTTCGGTTCTAAATGTTCCTGTTATTCTCAAAGTTATAAAAATGCGAAAAAGCTGAGCATAGCAGACGACACTTTTGACAGTTTCAAGCGAGTTTCGAGGGGAATTTGAAAATGACACTTTACAAATCGACAAATTACATTGAAAATGTGTTGCATTTATTAAGTAATATTTTTAAAATAATATTTAGTAGTATGCTAAGTTATTTT
>CAKNYM010050379.1:0-11169 GCA_932195095.1 Andricus curvator
GGAATAGAACTGAAGGGCCTATGACAAAGCCACCGAACGCGTCCTCGGGTTGCGGATAGAGGGTCCCTGTACCCAGGGTTTCTGCTGAATATGGTTACAATGATTTATAAGCAGTCGCAGACAATTGTCCAGGGATGGTCCCGAAGTCCCTAAGCGAAGGCGTAACAACCGTGCCGAAAGCTGAATGGCACCTGGGTAAGGTGTCTTAAACGGTGACTCTGGGATACCGGGCGACCTCTCAGAGTTGCTGCTCGTGGGAACAACAATGAAACCACCAAAACACCAAAATGTTGTAGATGCGGTTCAAAACGATCGAACGCGCAGAGCACCCGACAATGGGTCGGCAAACAATGCCGATCATCCTAGACTTCGGGGTGCTAAAAATAATTTAGATGGAAACACGACGAAGAACCGGCGAAACGCCCACATTGAGTGGACGGATCAACTCAGGGATGACGTGCTAGACTGCTACGATGGGAGCATTATCCCTGTTCGCGAAGGCTTTATGGCGCGTACGCACACTCTGTGGTGGAAGAAACACCCAGAGCTTCAGCACGTTTCGCATCAGTCTTTGCGAAATCAAGCCGACAACCTCCGGAAAAATGGATATGTAAGCGGAGCGCTTCCCCAACCGCTGCTTGATCAAGCTGCAGGCGAAGATGAGGAAGCGACATTAAGACCAACCGCAGAAAGCAGACACCTTCTGAGAGATGATCGCAATTTCAGTACAAGGAGGAACATTAACATGCATGTCCCTCCTAAGCCCCAAGATTTGGCTGAAATGGATGCCTCCCTTCGTAGAGATATCTCGCAAGAGTCCGACCTCTGGACCATCAATTACTCAGTTTATGGTGCTGCAAAAGCTTTGGCTGATTCAAATCGAAGGCTAAAACCGACGATGGATCAAAAGACCAAAGACGCTTTGAAAGTGCGCCCAATAACTAAGGAACTTGGATTACACACTAAACAAGACAAAGCTGCTGACAATCTAGCAGCATATTGTTGACAAAATACGGCTGTTATCTGACGCAAGAATGAGAATACAGAACAAGGAGAGATGGATCAGGGAGAATCAACAGTTTGTCGCTGACCCATTGCGCCTCTTCAGCGATCTCCCCGTTTCTGTAAAAAATCCACCCAAGCCTAAGGAGGTAGAGACTTTTTGGACAGAGGTGTACAAGATCCCGTAAACACTAGAGTTGAAAGAAGATACTGACAATATCATCCGCTTCAAGGAGTTTTGCGACAACCTCATAAAATGCCTCTGGTAAAAGCAAACTTTAAACTGCTATAAATATCGTCAAGAACTACACAGGAGAGACTGGGATGGACTTTGGTTTGGACAAGTGTGCCAAAATTAATCTGAAGAAAGAAAAGATTACTAGCGTTCCCAAGGACCCTGAGCTTGTGGATATAAGTGTTATTAGACATCTTCATACTGGAGAGACCTATACATATCTGGGCGTGCCTCAAAACCGCATTCAGGACGTAACATCAGTGAAGGAGTCTCTCCGAAGTAGATACAAGCATCTTCTTCGACAGATTTGGTCTTCCAATCTGTCGGCGTTGAACAAGGTATCTGCGACTAAAATGCTTGCTGTCCCGGTTCTACTCTACTCGATTGGGGTGAATCAATGGACGAAGAACGAGCTTATGACCCTTGATGTCACCACACGTAAGATCATGCATATGCATAAAAGCTTGCATATCAATTCGTCAGTTCCGCGATTATACATTTCACGCCGTCATGGCGGACGCGGACTTCTGAATCTCCAGTGTCTTCATAACCGAATTGTTCTAAGTAAAGCTTACATAGTTGCGAATGGCAGAGATCCTCTCCTAAAGATGGTCAGGAACCACGAGATGATTGGCTAAGGAGAGTTCCTTTACAAAGCCGCGGAGCAAGCGGCCGAGACCCTTGGCCTGAATTTTAACATCAGAAGTGAGGAAAGTGCATTACTCCATCTAGATGCTTCACTTTTAAAAGCCGAAGTAAAGAAAGCAGAGGTTGGAAAATTTCACCAACAGATACTCGACAAGAAAATGCAGGGAAAATTTCACAGAAATGTAGAAAAACAGTCCTTGTCGAAGGAGCAAACTTTGCTTTCCTCAAATCATCAGGGCTTCATTCAGGTACAGAGGATTTTATTTTTGCATCCCAGGACGGTGTCATTTCCACCTTAGCATACCGTGACCGCATTTCATGTCAAGAAGTTCATGTCAAAAATTAAATTACATGAAAGTTACGCTTTTATATTTCTTCATACACCATACACACCGTATACGACATTTTTCGAGAAATTTGAAAAAAAATTGATGAATGAAAATGATTTTGTTCTATTTATATTATTATTCTAGGAGACATATTTTTACCGCCCTTGCTATATTTGGTGTCCTGGAACGGAACCGTGAAAACAATAATTTTGAATTTTTACTCAAACATGATTCAAAGACCATTGGTTTTAAAGAAATCACATGAAAGTTACGTTTTTTAAATTTATCTTTACAAAACTCTTTCCGGGACAAGCCTACTATCAGTTACAGAACTTCTTTCTTTTAAACTGTGTTTATATATCTAAACACATTTTAGAAACAATTATTATTATTATTATAGATTAGCAGTTCGAACTCGAAAGTTCATTGCCTCATCTACCCGAGACCGCCACACATCTCTGTCTTGTGCATTCTCCATCCAGTTTAAGTAATCATGTCCTAGTTCTTTTAGATCATCCCTTACATTTTTCTCCCATCTGTTTCTCGGTCTGCCTAGGGGTCTCTTACCAGTCGGTCTCCCTCTTAAAACTTGCGCCACTGTTCTTTCATTGCCCATTCTTGCTACATGCCCCGCCCATCTTAATTTACGCGCTTTCATTACTCTATTAATATTTGCTGACCCGTAGAGAGCGTGCAGCTCATCATTATGCAGTTTTTTAGAAACAATGTATGTTGAAAATCGAAATCGAAAATTCGATTTTTTTTAAGTAATTCATAATTTATATGTAGCTGTATTACGATCGCTTGTCTTAAGATTCATGTGATCCTCACACGAATCTCACGTAATCTATTTAAATTCTTGAAGATTTAAGTAAGTTTTTCACTGAAAAAAGAATTGACGAAGCTTTCAAAGAATACCTAACTGAAGCTACACATTTATCAGCAGCTTTAAAGGTAGTTACCAAGTTTAAAAACCTGATGAGTATACGCGACAAAGAGTAGATGATCCCGAGAAAAGTTTTAAAGTTGATTTTTACTTCACAATATTAGACGTCATAATTATGTCCTTGCAAGATCGGTTTGAGTTTATTAAATAATTCGAAAATATTTTCGGTTTTGTATTTAACAGCACTACCCTTCTAAAGATGGATAAGTTAGACATTCTTAAAAAGTGCAGGAATTTATAAGAAAATCTTACAAACGAAGACGAAAATCGCTCAGATATATAGTAGGCGTGGATTTGTATGATGAACTTATTGCGTCAAGAACTTACCTCAAGCCAAACATAAGTGCAAATTAAATTTTGACGTCCATACTAAAAGAAAACTTGCATCTCTTCTTTACAAACACGTTCATAACATACCGAATTTTAAACACTTTGCCTGTATCTATCGCAAGCGCGGGATGATCCTTTTCAAAATTGAAAATAATAAAAAACTACTTGCAAACAGCAATGGCGGAAAAGAGACTGTCAAACTTGACTATGATATCAATTGAGCGAGTAATTACGAATTTATTGGATGTTCTGAACTGGTTGAAGAATTGGCCCAGATTGAAGCAAGGCGAGAAAATTTCTTTGGAATCCTTATTATATGTAAATAACGTGTATGATAATAATAATGCAAATAATATTAATAATGTTTAAATAAAAATAGAGCATACGTATGCAGAACATGTCTTTTTTTCTTCTTTTTTTTAAAGAAAAGAGGAAGAGGGGGGCAAAAAATTTTTTTGCACACGGGGGGCCAAATGTATGGCGCCGGCCCTGACCGCAATATTACGTAAAATTCAAATTTGTCACTTATAGGGTTTTCTTTCAGGACCCATATGAGTGGATTGAAGTCATTCACTCTCAAAATATATGATTGATTCTTATTCTCTGACGAATTCTGAACAATCTACTGAAATATTGCGCTCATGTAAAAATCTAAGAAGCACAAAAACTATTACAGTCCTATTTAATACTTACGTGCGATCGAAGTTAGAATACGCATCCGTGTTATGGAGACCACTCACCCATATAGTGAAGGAATCATTGGAGAAGATGCAGAAGAGATTTCTAAAATTTTTAGTGTTAAAAAAAGGCGGTGTTCATCCCGTCAGAGGAAGTGACTATACGCAACTCTGTGAAAGGTTTGACACAATTACAATTCAAGAAAGGCATTTATTACTTTCATTAGTATTTGTTTTCAAAGTATTGAACGGAATGATCGAATGCCCTGACATTTTGGAATCAATCCCTTTTAATGTACCTCGAAAAAACAGTAACAACATTTTCTTCTGTATCTTCCACCAACAGCAAATAATACATTGTACTACTCGCCGATTTACGGATTAGACTAGACTCACATAATTACGGATCCTGTATGTACAATTTAATACAACCCTGTAATTGGTTTTTTGTAAACTGTTGGGTTTTCGCAATAAAAATCAAATCAAATATGGAATTATTCGTAAGATACTATCGCGTTTATATATTACATTTACAAAAAGCTGAATTTTTCCCGTGTTAAATCAATGGGAAACTTGATGGTCTTTGCGTGAGCCCTGAATATTGATCGAATTCGCTTGAACATAGAGAAAAATTTGTTTTGAGCATTCAAACAAAACTGGGGGATGAGAGCTGAGAAATTCTAAAAAAAAAATACATCAAGTATAAATAAGAACAACCCTAGTGGAACACATCAATTTTGAGACAGAAAAATTGAAATTATATTCATCGGATGAGTTTTCTGTGTGGTTGGCTACAAACTGAAAAAGAATCACAAACATAATTCTTGTGTGGAAAATAGCTATAAATCAACCGAAGCAAATTACGTGTCATCGTTCAGGATTTGGCCATTCAAAAAGTACTGGAAAACGTCATCTCAAAACTCAGGGATGCAGGAAAACTAACGGTTCTTGTCCATTTGGGTTACAAATTCATATTGATAAAGAGTATTGTTGCCACAATGTTACACTAACGTCAGAAATTGTCGGTTCGACCAGCGCGAGTTCTATTAAAAATCACTGCTGAATTTAAAAAGTGAGTACTCATTCAAAAAAGAAGCAAGAATTTCTGGAATGTTGTACCTCGACTTCAACTTATGGCATGACCTAGGAAAATTGTAGCAAAAATATGAAATTTTCAAATCTCATCTTTAATTTAAGCCAATAAAACTCGAAAAAACCTTGACCGGTTCTCGAGATACGGCTAAAAATATCCATGCGTGTCTGCTCCGAGTCGATCTCGAGTCGAGATCATTTACTGTGTATTTCTATGAACATTTGTACGCGCCAACATTTTATAGGTTTTTTTTTACAAAGTTGCATGAAAATGTTTAGAGTTGCACAATTATTTATTCTGCATCGTGAGAGGGTATACATGCGAAGCCGTGTACAAATCAAAATTATTGAAGTAAAAATTAATTTAATGGTATTTTATTGAACTTCATTTCCAAATGAAATAATAATTACATGTAAATAAATTGGTCGCGCGCTGAGCGCGCGTATTAGGCTCTAGTGTGTTTTATAATTGAGGAATAAACAACTTGCGAAGCACAAATTTTCCACTCTTCAGTTATTTTATAATTCACTGAAAACAACGAAATGTCCAAAAATATAAAGCAGTCGATTTTCTATTAATTGGGGGACAGGGCATGTTTTTTTAATGTTTAATTTCTAAAAGACGAGTCCTTAATAGGAAAGGGTAAAGGCCAGAGTACTAACGTCGAGAAACGCTTGAATCTGCTAACGATGCAATCGTAGACGACGTCGCGTGCTTTCTTACAAAATGGATATTTCCGCCAATTTTCAATGAATCGATTTAAAAATTTCCAGAAATCTTCCTCCAATAGTAAGGAACAAATGTCTACCTGGAAGTTGTTTCAACTCTAAAGTTCCCTCGATAATTTCCTTCGCCGAAGCTAAAAAACGTGCTTACCCTCAGGTCTCCATTTGCAATTAATTATTATTAAACAATTGGCATTTTTAAGATTTTTCTTTTTTTGTAGGCATCGCTAGGGTATAATACATATGTGTAACGAATTTCAAATAGTTTCAATAATATTTGTCTGAGTGGAGACGATTTATGTTTTAAAAAATAATTGAATTTGATGAAATTTTTTCATCACTTTTTCAATTATATTATTAAAAATATACATCGGAAAGAAAAACTTTAAATAGAAGAAAGTTCCGTTTTGTCATTCTCTACGAGCCCATATTTTTTTTAATTCAATTTTGTCAACTTTAAAATTTGGATATCATAAGACGTGCGGACAATACTTTTTCGCGTTTTCGAGCGCTCGTCCCCTTATTGCATCCGGACCCTCAATTGTTAACGAAAAATGTAATAATTGATATAATAACTAAAAAATATTTCAATTTAATATAAAAAACAGTAGAATTCATTCAAAAAAGACGATTTTTCAACAAAATAGGTTTTTTTCAACCAAATTGTTGAGTTTTTAAGCCAAAAAAATCAATTATTACAAAACAGTTGAATTTTCAAACAGTAAATATGGATTTTTGACAAAAAAATTATCTGTCAACCAAATAGTTGAATTTTCTACGAGAACAGGGGATTCTTCAAACGAAAAAGACGAATTTTCAACCAAATAAGTACATTTCTAACCACAAGGATGAATTTGTAAATAAAATGATGTATTTTTAGACAAAAGTGTGATTTTCAATCAAGAAGATTAATTTTCTACCAAAAAAGACGAAGTTTCAACTAAAATGATGAAGTTTTAACAAAACAATAAAGTTTTTACAAAAATTTTCAACTTTTAACCGAATTTCAACCAAAGAAGATAAATTCTCATCGAACAATATAATACATAGTTCGATATTTCAACAAAAAAGATTCAAATTTTTAATTTCAAACTGGCAATTTTAGATAAATTGCATTTTGGATCAGGATTTCCCGGCCCTAAAGTGCCAAATTTACTGAAAAAACTTCAGTTTTTGCATTTTTCACAAGTTTTTAAATAATACGATTAACGAATTAATTCATTTCGGGCAACAAATGTAACCAAAAGTAACCTTTTCATAAAATAAGTAACTTTTTAATAAGGGATCGTTCATATATTACGTAAGCCGTTTTTCTTTTGTTTATATCGTTGTGTCCTTCTCAACTTCACAGCAATTTTGTTCTCGTCGTTATTTAAACAAAAGAAAAACGGCTTACGTAATCTATGGACGATCCCTAACCGCGGATCAAAAAAGTAACTAAGTTACTAAAAAGTAACCCATTCCGAGCCTTGAGTGTGACTGAATGTCTTTAGCCTTTAGCGTTTTTAGGCGATTATAAATATTTCGATACCCAAATTTATAGGTTAGAATGTATAAAGTCATGTTAAACTCATGTAATGAGAACGAAAAATTTAAAATCCAATTATGTATTTCTTAATTTAAAAATACCAGGCCGTTTGATTATCATGACTTCTTAAAGCTTATGTTAGTTGGCATGTGGTGCACAAAAGATAATAAGTATCATTTCACGCCTACAATTAGATCTTAACAAAACGGAAGACACAATTTCGCACATTTCAGCCGTCAATTATTTCTCTTTGTTCCCACGTTAAATAGTTTGTAGAAATTTTATATAAATTTACTTACCTTAATTAAGCAGGATCTTGTAAACGTATGAATGGACAACTTATTATCACAGTCCGGCCATTTGTAAATTTGTTATTGTTCTATGTGTAGTGAACATCGCAACAAAATTCAACCACGAGAGGGCAGGACAAGCCCAGCAGTGGGACTCCGATACCGTGTCGAAGGTCGAACGCACCTCTTTTTCTAACGTGTGGAGATACACTGAGCGAAGAATTCCCGTATAGTTCGGGTTTACACCCCAATAGTTCGGGTGGTTTCTCTTTTTTTTTGGTTTCACACGAAGGTTTGGTGCGTTTGCACTACTGAGACGTGCGATCACCCGAACCATTCGGGTGCTCAACCGAAACAGCAGCAACCGAAGTGGTGGGTGGCCCGCCCCAATACTTGGGGAGCTTGCACGAATGATTCAGGAGATTCGAGTCGTCAACCGCGTTGGATGTTGCGCGTTCGACGTTTGCGCATGTTCGCTAATGGCCGCAGCTGATGAACATCAGGTTCTTCCCGAATGTCACTCTTTCTAGGTTATGTCGAATTTATTGTTCATCACTCATATTTATACTAACGGATCATTCTATGATTAGGTAAATCACATAATCGAAAACTCGATAATGTACTAGTAGTGCTTTAGGACAGGGTTGAACTGTAATCATCAACGTGTAAGATTTTTAATTGATTCCAGTTGTCTAACGACCTTAATCATTCGTGCCACTACCCGAATCATTCGTGCAAGCTCCCCAAATATTGGGGCGGGCCCCCCACCACTTCGGTTGCTGCTGTTTCGGTTGAGCACCCGAATGGTTCGCGTGATCGCACGTCTCAGTAGTGCAAGCGCACCAAACCTTCGTGTGAAACAAAAAAAAAGAGAACCCACCCGAACTATTGGGGTGTAAACCCGAACTACACGGGAATTCTTCGCTCAGTGTAGAAAGAGAGCTTTGTTTGATTCTCGACTTCGAAACAGCATCGGCGTCCCACTACTTGACGTAACACAGGCACACGTAGTTTAATGGCGCGCAATATTTGAAAATTAACAAATATACAAAAACATCTGTCTAAATAATTAAATCATTAAGGTACATACAAAATTCCCGCTGCAAAATAAAAAATCCCATACAATTCCAGCTTTCCCACTTTATATATATATATAGGATGTCCCAGACTTAAGTGTCCGGACTTATATGGCCGTATAAAAATCATAATAATAAATCTAAAATTCCTTTTCCAAAAATCAGTTGAAGTTTTAGTTTTTGAGTTACAAAATATTTAAGCTGGTCCAATCAGGAGCGTCGTATAAACAGTTGTGAGTGCGTGAGCGGGATTTCAATGTAGTGTTCTCCCGTCTCTAACCCCACCTCTGCGCTCGCTTCGATAATAAGTAAAAAATAATAAGTCCGGACAGCTGTAACCACGTCTTACGACCGTGAGATAGGTGGTTACAGTCTGCGACGAACTCAATATGATGATCCGGAAAAAGTCTCGTGCACCCTGAGGACACGGAGCGACCCAAGGACGACCGCCTTCTGCATTTTCCTCGCAAGTGTCTCAGCATTTTGTTGACACGCAGGGATGCTTTTCAGGCTGTTAACCAGTGAAACCTTGGCACCTCCAAGAGCGCCGATGATCAAGACGATTAGCTTAACAGAATATTCCGGGTATAACCGTCGCAACTCCCTTATAAGGTCTTTATACCTCTCTTTCTTTTCTTTCTCCTTGGCTGTGACGTTTTTGTCAGCTGGTGCCGAGAATTCGATAACGAACATGGTTCGTTTCTCGAAGTCAAGGAGAACTATGTCAGGCCTCGAGTGCGCAACAGAAACAATTGTCGAGAATATGAAGTTCCAGTATATGCGGTATTTCTCATTTTCGACAATTGACTCTATTTCTCTAGGAGCGTTTAGCGGAGAGGTATTTGGGCTAATTCCATAAGAGTGACAGAGATGGTAATAAAGCACTCTTAGTGTCGCAATGTGCCTTTTGATGTAGGTCGTTCCCGCATGAGTTGGACGACTAGATAGCATGTGTCCTAGATGGTCGGGGTGTGCATGACACGCTCTGCAGCCATCATCGGGAAAAGAAGAGGGTCTTGTCCATTTGCGACCATATGTGCTGTACGCAGAATAATCCTGTTGTGAAGACATTCAAGATTCAGTATTCCGCGACCACCTTGGCAGCGTGAGATGTAAAGTCGTGGAACAGAAGACTTAAGGTGCATGCTTTTGTTCATGTGCATAACCTTTCGGGACCCGATATCGAGGGATCTGAGCTCGTCCTTCCTCCATGGAACTACTCCAAATGAATAGAGTACTACGGGGACGGCAAGCATGTTCGTTGCAGATACTTTGTTCCTCGCCGACAGTTCGGAAGACCATCTCCGTCGGATGAGACGTTTGTATCTGCATCGGAGAGTATCCTTTATAGATGTCACGTCCTGAATGCGGCTCTGTGTCACGCCCAGGTATGTATAGGTCTCTCCAGCGAAAAGGTGTCGTATAGCGCTTCTGTCAACGAGCTCAGGATCTTCGGGGATGCCATTAGGTTTTCCTTTCTTCAAATTAACCTTGGCGCATTTCTCTAACCCGAACTCCATTCCAATCTCTTGAGTGTACTCTTTGACAATTTCTAGAGCTAGATGTAGTTTCTCTTGATTGCTAGCATAGATCTAAGATCATCCATGTAAAATACATGAGTGACCTTATGCTTTCGGTTTCCAGGTTTGCTGCAGAGATACCCTTCGGAATGGCGAAGTGCGAGAGATAGTGGCAATAATGTGAGTCAAAAGAGGAGAGGGCTCATGGTGTCGCCCTGAAATACACCTCTCTGAAAGGTGATACTGTTAGTGATCACACGATGTTTTCCAGATGAGATAGTAAATCTGGTTTTCCAAAGCGGCATTAATGTCTCTATGCACCTCACGATGTGTGGATGAACCTTTAGGCTTTCCAACAGACAGATGATAAGTCTATGGGAGGTTGAATCGAAAGCTTTCCGGTAATCAATCCAGGCCATCGATAGAAATCGCTGATAGTATGCTGCGTTTTTACACACACATCTATCGATGATCAAGTTCGCCCGACATCCGGCTACGCCTTTCTTTGAGCCACGTTGTTCATACATCTCTCGCCATACAGGTCCAATTGTCCGAACAATCCTATCATTTAGGATAGCTGTGAAGATCTTATACAGTGTGTTCAGACAAGTTATTGGCCTGTAATTGTTAGGGTCAGCTAAGTTGCCCGTCTTCGGCAGGAGCACTGTGTGCCCTTCCACCAACCACCCCGGAATAGGCTCTTCAGACTTTAGATATGAGGTGAAAATTCGGGCCAGATGCTGGTGGGTTGAAGGAAACTTCTTCCACCA
>CAKNYM010050380.1:0-15841 GCA_932195095.1 Andricus curvator
GAATTGGTATAAAATGAAGAAAAACTTATCTTTTTAAAGCAGGTTGTAGGTTACTCCATTTTCAGCCAACTTCCAAATTATACTCTGGTTACGCGGTTATAAAATCTTGTATGAATATTTTTATATACAGAAAAAAAGTTTATTGAAAAATAATCAAACTGTAAAATTCCATATTTTCTTCCTTCCCTATTTCGAAAAGTCGACTCGCTTCATGAGACATGTTAAATCTAAAAAACTGTTCAATCAACTTTTAATATTTTCTAAGTAAAATTGAAAGGGGAATTTATACGTATCTTATTTGGTATTGTAATTGAGGAGGGCACAGAAAAATTGTAAAAGCTTGTAAAAGTATACAATGGAGACAATAAATCTTATCTTATCTTATCAATTAGATATTCAGTTAGAAAAATAAATTTGCAATCCAACAAAAAACGAATGTTCAACGAATGTAACGAATTTTTAATAAAACACAAAATAACTTAATTATCAGTCAAAAAATTAATTTTTAACCAAGAAAATTAATTTTCTACCAAAAAAGACAAATTTTCAACCAAGAAAGATTTTTCAGTCAATAAAGAAAAAAAATTTGATCAAAAATGTTGAATTATTAAGCTAAAACATGAATCAAATACATTAATTTTTAACCGAATAGTTAAATTTTTCATCAAGAAGATTAATTTTCTATAAAAAAAAACTACAAATGTTCATCAAATTACATAAATTTTCAACCAAAAAGATGAATTCTCAACAAAAAACACAAATTTTTAAGCAAATAGTTGAAAGATTTATCATGAGAAAGGTTAATTTTCTATCCAAAAATACGAATTTTCAAAAAATACATGAAGTTTGAATTAAAAAAGATAAATTTCGAAATAAAAATAGAATAATTCAATTATCAGTAAAGAAAATTAATTTTCAACCAAAAAGATGAATGTTCTACCAAAAAAGACGAATTTTCAACCAAGAAAGATTTTTCAGTCATAAAATTTGTAAGCAAATAGTTGAAAGGTTTATCATCAGAAAGGTTAATTTTCTATCCAAAAATACGACTTTTCAAAAAATACATAAATTTTCAACTAAAAAAGATAAATTTCAAACCAAAAATTGAATAGTTAAATTTTTAATCAAACAAAAAACGAATTTTCAACCAAGAAATTAATTTTTAACAAAAAATAGAATAATTCAATTATCAGTAAAAAAAATGCTTATTCCGATTTTGCAAAATAATGCATATTATTACAATTCATAATATGCATTGGTATTGAAACAAACATATTTTTATTTTCTTGTTTTTATAATTAAGAAAAGGCGCAATCTGTTTTAAAAATTGTTATTAAACATTTTATTGCAACTTGTATCGTTTTTTCATCAAATTAATTTGTTTACTTTCAATGTTATTTTTTAAGATTAAAACCAAAAATACGCATCCTAGTGTAAAGTGGTTTGATAAAATTTGTAGACATAATTTAGGCGAAAAATTTTGTTAAATAAAATGTTATAACTTGTTTCGTTTTTCCAAGAAGTTAATTTTTTTATTTTCAATATATTTCTATAACAAGAGTTCATAAAAACAACTTGTAGATCTTTTTTGGTTGAACAGCTTTCATCTTTTTATTTCTTTCATCTCTTGTGTCATTTTTCCAAAATTAAAATTTTTTATTTTGAATATAATTTTTTACAATTAAAAGAAAATCTACTCCTTCTATCTTAAAATTATTAGCAACAAATTTGTAGATGCTTTTTGTGTGAACATTTTTGATCTGTTAATTTTTGTTCGTACCTTATGTCGTTTTCCAAAAAATTTAATTTTTTTTCAATGTTATTTTTTACGATTCAAACAAAAACTACGCGTCCTATCAAAAAATTATCCATGACAAATTTGTGGCTGTTTTTTAAATGAGCAACTTTTGTCAATTCCTTTTTTTCATAGTTTGTGTCGTTTGTCCAAAGATTTAAATTTTTTTATTTTTTATTTAGTTTTTTACGAATAAAACAAAAACTACGTATTCCATCAAAAACTGGTTTATAATAAATTGTTAGATCTTTTTTTGGTGTACAATTGTTGTCTATTCATCTTTTTTCGTATCTTGCATAGTTTTACCGCGAAATGAAATTTTTTATTTTTCATTATTTTTGTGCGATCAAACTTTAAATTTTCAATGTTTCAAACAAATTCAAATTCAAATATTCAATTGTCAGTAAAAATAAATTAATTTTCAAACAAGAAGTTTAATTTTCTACAAAAAAATATGAATTTTGAACATAAATTTTAAACCAAACAGTTAAATTTTCAGTTAGCAAAATAAGTTTTTTTATAAAAATACCAATTTTTAACCCCAAATAAAATAATCAAATTATCAGTAACAACATTATTTTTCAACGAAGAAGATTAATTTTCTACCAACAAAAAACGAGTTTTCAACAAAATACATCAATTTTCAACTGAAAAAGATAAATTTTCAGTTAGAAAAATAAATGTTTAATCAAACAAAAAACGAATTTTCAACCAGTCGAATTTAAAGGAAAAAACATTAATTTTCAAGAAAGTTAACTTTCAATTAATAAAGATCAATTTTCAACTGAATAGCTGAATTTTTAACCAAATAGTTAGTTTTTTAAATTAAAAAAAAAACAATTTTCTACGAAAAGACAAATTTTCAACAAAATAATTGAATTTTTCATCAAGATTAATTTTCTATCAGCAAATACAAATTTCCAACAGAATACATGAATTTTCAACTAAAAAAGATGAATTTTCAGTTAGAAAAATTAATTTTCAGTCAAACAAAAAACAAATTTGCAACCAGTCGAATTGAAAGAAAAAAATCTGCCTTCAACCAAGAAACACCAATTTTTAACCAAATAGTTTAACTTTTCATCTGGACCGTTGATTTTCTATAAAAAAAAAATTTCAACAAAATACATGAATTTTCAACTAAAAAAGATCAATTTTCAGTTAGAAAAATACATTTTCAATAAAACAAAAAATGGATTTTCAACTAGTCGAATTTAAAGAAAAAAAGATTAATTTTCAACAACAAAACTAATTTTCAACAGGAAAGTTAATTTTCAACCAAGAAAGATGAATTTTCAACCAAATAGTTGAATTTTCAACTAAAAAAGATTTGTTTCAACAAAGAAAAAAGTTTGCAACCAAAAATGGAATCGCTATATTTTCATTTTAAAAAATTAATTTAAAAAACGAATTTTTAACAAGCTGAGACAATTAAAAAAAAACAATTTTTTAACAAAATAGTTGAATCCTGAATTTCCAGCGAAATAAATTGTTTTTTTACAAAAAAGTTTAATTTTCATGAAGAAAGTTGCATTTTCAATCAAAAAGGATAAATTTTCAACTAAAATAATAAATCTTCAACAAAAAAATGAATTTTCATCAAAAGAGTTCAATATTTAACCAAATACTTGAATTTTCAACTAAAAAATATCAATTTAAACCAAATAGTTGAATTTTCTACTGAAAAAGATAAGTTTCTACCAAGAAAAATAAGTTTGCAACCAAAAATGGAATTGTTAAATTTTCAGTTTAAAAAATTAATTAAAGAAAAGAATTTTTAACAAGTTAAATTCAATTAAAAAAGGCAATTTTTTAACAAAATAGTTGAATCCTGAATTTTTAACGAAATACATTAATTTTATACAAAATAGTTGAATTTTCAACTTCTAGAGGATAAATTTGGAACCAAAAATAGAAGAGATACATTTTCAGATAAAAAAATTTTTAACAAAAAAGATTTTTTTAACTAACTAGTTATACTTTTAAATAAATACTTTCATTTTCTATCAAATTGTTGAATTTTCAAGCCAAAAGGATAAAATTTCAACCAAACAGACGAATTTTCTACCAAATAGTTGAATTTTTAACTAAAAAAAGATCAGTTTCCAACAAAAATCGAATAGTTAAATTTTCAGTTTCAAACATTTATTTTCAACCAAACATATAACGAATTTTCAACAAAATAGTTAAATTATTGACCAAAGTGATGAATTTTCAACTAAAAATGATGAATCTTCTACAAAAAAATGAATTTTAATCAAAAGAGTTCAACATTTAATCAAATAGTTGAATTTTCAATAAAAAATATGGTCTTTAACTAAGAAGATTAATTTTCGACCAAAGAGACGAATATTCAAATAAATAGTTGAATTGTCAACTAAAAAAGATCAATTTTCAACAAAAAATGGAATAGTTAAGTTTCCAGTTAAAAAAATTATTTCTCAACTAAAAAAAAACGAATTTTCAACTAAACTGATGAATAATCAACGAAAAAAAATGAATTAATTATTAATAAAGCTGTTAAACTTTTTACCAATTATTTACATTTCCAATCCAAAAAGACGATTTTTTAACCAGGAAAGATGAATTTTTAATCAAATAGTTTAATTTTTAACTAAATAATTGAATTTTTTACCAAAAATATTAATTTTTAAACAAATAATTTAATTTCCTTCAACAAAAAATAAAACGAATTTTCAACCAAATAGTTAAATTTTCGATCAAAGTGATGAATTTTCAACTAAAATGATGAATCTTCAACAACAAAATGAATTTTAATCAAAAGAGTTCAACATTTAATCAAATAGTTGAATTTTCAATAAAAAATATGGTCTTCAACTAAGAAGATTAATTTTCAACCAAAGAGACGGATATTCAACCAAATAGTTGAATTTTCAACTAAAAAAAATCAATTTAAACCAAATAGTCGAATTTTTAATTAAAAAAAAGATCAAATTTCAACAAAAAATGGAATAGTTAAATTTTTAGTTAAAAAAATTAATTTTCAACCAAAAATAAAATGAATTTTCAACAAAATAGTTAAATTTTCTACCAAAGTAATGAGTTTTCAATTAAAATTATGAATTTTCAACCAAGTAGTTCATTCTTCAACCAAATAGTTGAATTTTTAGTGTGACGAATTCCGAACCAAAAATATAATATACTTAAAAAAAAAAACTTCTAACCAAAAATATTTCAGATTTGCTTGTCAGGTTCTATTATTTCAGTTCGCCTTTAACCGAAAAACGATAGAAAGGGGAAGTTTCTAAAAAACATGAGCAAAAAAAAAATAATTCTTCAAAAAGGGGAACTTATTAAATTATTATAAAACTGTACAGTTTCAGGGGCATTTTTTTGCAAAATTGCCCCGTCAAATCAATGAAAAGAGCGATAAAAAATCAATTAACAATTTCAGTTTTTATTTTTAAAAGGAATTCTATTTAATGGATATTTCGATAATTTTCTCAAAATAGAAAAAAGGAAATTATTTTGAAAATTTTTGAAAAATACCTGCGGCAGAGTTGATGAAGAGTAATTTTTTTCCTCGAAAAACAACTGAAGATTTTCTATTTTTTTACTTAAATTATTTATAACAAGCATCAAAATCTAAAAATCAGGGTGGCGATTCGGCGGACCACTTCAAATTCCCGGTCATTTCCCGGTTTTCCCCGGTCAAGTTTTTCAATTTTCCCGGTCAACTCAAAGTAACATATTTATATTTGCCGCAAAACGCAAACATTTATTTTAATTCATAACGTTCGTTCTAAACATCTTTTAACACAACAGAGCAAAACGTTGCAAAATAAATGAATTTTGAAAAAAATACTTAAATTTTCCACTAAAAAATATCAATTTTTTACAAAAAAAAGGAATAGTTAAACTTTCAGTTGAAAAAATTAATTTTCAACAAAAAAAAAAACGATTTTCAATAAAATAGTTCAATTTTCAACCAAAGTGATGAATTTTCAAATCAAATGATGAATCTTTATCTGGAATAGTTAAATTTTAAACCAAAAAGATAAATTTGCAACTAAAATGATGAATATTTAACTGGAACACTCGAATTTTCAACCAAAAAGACGAATTTTTAAAGAAGATTACATTTTAAATAAAAAGATTAATTTTCTACCCAAAAATACAATTTTTCAACCAAATACATTAACTTTTAAAGAAAGGTTTGAAGTTTTAATAAAAGAAGACAAATTTTCAACCAAATAGTTAAATTTTGAACTGAAAAAATAATAATTTTCAATCGAAAATGGAATAGTAACATTTTTAGTTTAAAAAATTATTTGTAAACCAAACATAAGAGTTTTCAACTAAAACAATGAATCTTTAACTGAAATAGTTCAATTTTCAAACCAAAAAATTAATTTTTACTAAAAAAATATAAATTGTCAACCAAAACTTTAATAATTCAATTTCAAGTTAAAAAAATTAATGTTTAACCAAACAGATGAATTTTCAACAACAGCTATGGAATTTTCAATTGGAATAAGTTAAATTTTCAGTTAAAAAAATTAGTTTCAACAACAAAAAAACTAACTTTTAACAACAACAAAAACTAACTTTCAAAATAATAGTTACATTTTCAAACAAAGTGATGAATTTTCAAATAAAATTGTGAATATTTAACTGCAATAGTTGAATTTCAAACCAGAAAGATGAATTTTTAACTGAAATGATGAATCATTAACTAGAATAATTGAATTTTTGACCAAAAAGATTAATTTTCAACCAAGAAGATTAATTTCTACCAAAAAAGACGAATTTTCAACTAACAAAGATAATTTTTCAACCAAAAATTGAATAATCAAATTTTTAGTCAAAAATGAATGTTCAACCAAAGACATGAATTTTGATCTAAAATTATGAAATATTCAACTGGATTAATAGTTACATTTTCAGTTGAAAAAAAAAATAATTTTCAACCAAAAAACATCCAAAGAAAAAACAAATTTTCAATCAAACAGCTCATTTTTCAACCAAAGAAATGAATTTTTAATTAAAACGATGAATTTTCAACTTAAAAAAATAATTAATTTTTAACAAAAGAGTTGAACTTTCAACCAAATAATTTTATTTCCTACTTAAAAGATGAATTTTCAACTAAAATAATAAATATTTGACTGGAATACTTGAATTTTTAACCGAAAAGAAGAATTTTTAAACAAGAAGATTAACTTTCAAAGAAAAATAAGATAATTTTTTACAAACAAAACAATCGATTTTTTAACAAAATACATGAATTTTCATCGGAATAGTTAAATTTTCAATTAAAAAGGCAAATTTTTATCCAAATTGTGGAATTCCGAACTTGAAAATTTTAATTTTCAACTCAGAATGGAACAGTTAAATTTTCGTTTAAAGAAATAAATTTTCAACCAAACTGGTGAATTTTCAAATAAAATTATGAATCTTCAACTGAAATGCTGAATCTTTAACTGGAATAGTTTAACTTTACGCCAAAAAGATGAATTGTCAACCATAAACTTTAATTGTCTACAAAAATAGATGAATTTTCCACAAAGTACATATATTTTCAAACAAATAGTTTAATTATTAAATGAAAAATATCAATTTTCAACCAAATAGTTGAATTTTCATCAAAAAAAGATAAATTAATTTTTAACAAAAGTTTAACTTTTAACCCAGTAGTTGAATTTCTAACTAAAAAACGACGAATTCGCAATGAACAATGTAAAAAAAATTTCTATTATAATTCAGAAATATTTCTTCTTTGAAATTCTACTTCTACTCTGAAAACTGCTTAAAGTACTTTTATTACCTAAAATTTAGAAGAGGGAACTTTCAAATTGTGACGAATTCTGACTTGAAAGAGGGATTTTTAAAAATTCCTTTTTTCTCAATCCGAATTATAATTCCTTCAAAAAATTCCCATTCCATGTAAAACATTCCCTGTTCCAAGTGAAATTATATTTCTTGAATTTTGCTATGATCAGAAGTAAATTCCCGGTTTTTGAATTCAATTCCCGGTCATTTCCCGGTCAATAAAATTCCAGGTCATTTCCCGGTCAAGTCGCCACCCTGAAAATTCTATATTAATTGAAATTTTTTAATAAATAATTTCTGAGAAAAAAAGTGTCTCACCTCGGGAAAATATGTGACCTTGACACGATCCAGCCAATCCTGTTTGGTTTGCTTAGAACACTGGCTGAGCACTATAGTACCGTCCAATCAGCAGTGTCGCATTTTCCCGCGAAAAATTCAAAAAGGATAATTTTAAAGATTAAACAAAAATATTTACACTTGTTTAAAAAAACTGTTGTTAAGTTTAATCTTTAAACTAAAATTCATTCCATTTCTCGCAAAAAATCCAATCCAAAACGCACGTGACCTTGCGCAGGACAATGCACGTGACCTGGCGCAGGACACCGCACATGACCTTGCGCAGGACAACATTCAGTTTTTAGTGCTCTTTTAATTGTAGAAGGAAAAAAAACCTTTAAAATATGCAATTTATGCTTTTATAGTTACTATAAATGACTACACTATGATGACTTTATCAGGATCTGCAATAGATTAATCGTCTCTCGTAAAAAATGTACATTACGTTTATTATCGGTCTGTGCGACTTTTCAAGTTGATTACAAACGTGTGTCTATTTATATGCATGTATTCTTGTATTAATGTGTGTATGCGTACGTACATATGAAAAAGATGGTTTAAAAATATTAGAAAAGCGAAACAGAAAACTGCTCTGAGAGTTATTTTCGTTACCTCGATTGAATTCTTGGATTACGGGTCGATGCAAAAAAGTGAACGATACGCGTTCGTAAAGTAATATTAGTCTGGCGATGATAATAACACCATGCGATATTGGCTGTGACAGTACAATACAAACTAAAACCTATTTAAACCTCTAACAATGGAGGCAACTTTAATTTTAATGCATATATACACGGCGAACAAAAAAAATCTTAACAAGTGCAATGAATTCATTTTTTCGACCTCGGGATTCGACGATTTTACAATCAATATGACAAGTATTCCACATTCCTACTACTAAATATCAACATTTATACATTATACAACCAAATACCCTCACTAATAATTCGAAACAATTTCTTTCCCATTTTATATTTCAATTTCTCGCAAAAAATCCAATCTAAAATGCACATGACCTTGCGCAGGACGACGCACATGACCTTGCGCAGGACGACGCACATGACCTTGCGCAGGAAAACGCAACGTTCCAACAGGGCATTCCTCCTTAACCTCCTCGAGGACTACCCACGACATAACCTCAAAATAAGGAAATTTGATAGAATCAAGAAATTGTAAAGTATCTTCAAATAAACAGTGTGAGCTATTGTTTATTAAGATTAGATAAAAATAACCACGGTTTTAAAAAACACAAATGTTTTGGTTCAAGTTTTTCTGCATTTATAAACCGTTCTGTAGTTTGAGGTTATGTAAGGGGTTGAGAGTCCACAAAGCCAATATTTTAAAATTTATCAAGAACATTTCTGAATTAGGAAAGCAATTATTATCGCTCATCTAAAGTCCCTCGAACACTTACGATCAGCTGCAAAAATACTGAGGCAGAGTCTTGGATCACGTTTGAAATTATAAAAAAGACTCTTTCTTTATTTAGCAGCCGGGTTTGAAACAATACTGTTACCTAGCAATTACTAGAGCTGTCATGTTTTAATATATTTATTTCACTCATTCCTTCATATTTGTCAACCCTCAACGTGTTTTTAGTATAGCAATCGTAGACTCCACCAAAAATAAAGTTTGAAATTGAAGGATGTAACCTGGCCCAACATAACCTCAAACTTACTGAGAATTTGAACAATTGAAAAAAGAAGCACTGCTGTCAATTTTTCTGAGTTACAGAAGAGATCATGGTATATTAAAAAATAGTTTTAATCACCATGTTTTGATTAAAATCGGGTCCAAACTACGGCTTTTCCCTGCTGCGACGGAAGAAAAAACAAAACACTACATACAACTATTTTTAAATAAAAAATGGTGACCAAAACTATTTCTTAACAAACTATTATTAGGTTTCTCTTTTATATTTCAAGGCAACTGATAGCAGCTTACCTTTAATTTTTTAATTGCTCACTAAGTTTGCGGTTGTGTTGGTCTAGGATACATACCTAAACTTCAAAGAAACTTGAAATTTTATATAATCAAATTGAAATATAGCTTTCAATTTCAAGGTAGTCTTATTTAAAGTTTTAAAATTATTTTTCAGATTAGAAATCCTCTTCAATTTTCAAGATTTCAAAATGTTTTTCCGAGTTTGATGAAACCAAACTCATTGTCAGCCACACAAAAACTTAAGGAGGACCTATTGACATAACCTGAAACTGTAGAGCGGTTAATAGAAGCAGAAAAAGTAGAAACAAAATTATTTGACATTTTTCAATTGGTTCTATTTTTCCTGCTTCTACAATTCTTTAGTTTGAGGTTTTGCCAGTCTCTCTTTGAGGTTATGTCTCCTTGAAGAGAATATAACAGTCCTCAGTAAAATGATGTATTTTCCTGAATTCCTCGCAACCGGCACTTGAATTTCGTATTAACCCCGGGGTCGCAGGAAGGATTAACTACCACATAATTAATAAACTACGCGTACGAGACCTTGCGCAGGACAACGCACGGGACCTTGCGCAGGCCAACTCAACGTTCCAAAGTGCCTAGAGAAAAAAAATCTCGCTGAAATGGATGGCACGGTTCCTTAAAAACGACGAGAGGAGACAATTGTGCAGACTACGCAAAGAAATTCCGTCAGTCGAAAGAGCAAATCTTAAATTATCTTTATTTACAAATGTCTACTGATGGCGATTCTGAGGTCTTGCTTGACATTGCACTAAATAAATTGCAGTCGCTCAAAATCGTCACGATCATAATGGCCGCATTTCTCGCTCGATCACGAGAGTCGTGCAAATTGGTGATCATTAGAAATCGTCCTACAAATCTGTGAGCACGATCACCATGTGCAAATCGTGCCGCCGCGTGTCATTACGCTTAAAATAATGGGATATAATATAAAATTATAAAAATATTAACAAATGTACATCGTGGTAGAAACGAAGTAGAGGTTCGAAAATGCAATGAAAACATTTATTGCAGCGATAATTGAGCGATTGTTTTACTTTTACAATAACTTTGACCTTTCGCAATCCAAAATTGCTTTCGTCATTTAAAAGCTGTGCGCGACGCGATTGACGTACTTTAAATTAAGAAAGTAAATAACTTTAAGAGCGTACGATTTGGCAAAGACGACCTCAAATTCGAGCCATTATTATCACAAATACTTAAAATGACTCGATACACAAAGGAATATCAACATCCAAATCGCTAAGGGACTAACGTATTTCGAATCTCGCCAAAGAGAAAGACACCTCTAATGGTTTTAGAGGACTAAAATAGAACAAGCGATCTTGGAAATTATACCTACTGGACGTGAATCAATAAATTTCTAATTTCACTGTGGCTAAACAATTAAAATAAACGCCTAAGATCTCACAAGAAAATTGACATTAACAAAACAAGACACTTTACTATGTCTCTAGAGCGAAAAGAAAGTTGTTTATACAATCCACGAGCGTCAAAGCAATCTTTGCGCATCGCAACCCGAATTTTCGGACACAGTTTAGAGGGAGGACGTCCACTGAATGGTAAAGGAGTTCGTCTCCTTTTGAGTGGAATATCTGCGAGAAGTTTTTGATTGGTGGCTTCTTGGCGGTAATTTGAATCATGAATAACCCACCAATCAAAAAGCTCTAGCAGATATTCCACTCTTAAGGAGGTGAACCTCTTTTCAAGTTAGCGTACATCCTCCCCCTCAACTGTCCTCGGATGTTTAATTTTTAGTGGCCAAAAAAATTGAAATAGATGAGACCAAACTTTTTGATCAGATTATGAAATTTTTAAAAATGTAAATAGAAAAAGCGGATGAGCAATACTTTGAAACGTAATGTCCTGATTTTCCGATCAAGCTATTACTCCGGTGAATCGGCTGTTCCACGAGAATCAGCGCCCTCGGACGGGAGAAATGGTTAACTAGTGACCTTGCGCAAGACAACGCACTTAACCTTGCGCAGAACGACGCACTTAACCTTGCGCAGAACGACGCACTTAACCTTGCGCAGGACGACGCACTTAACCTTGCGCAGGACAACGCACGAGACCTTGCGCACTGTCGCTTATTCAGACTGGCACGCATGCGCAAAGATTGCTTTGACGTCCGCGTGCTGCGAACGTCAACTTTCTTCTCGCTCTAGAGACGCTATTAAAGACCATTTGAACTCCCTCACACTTTTTTTTTAAATTAAACTTGCACTGATTTTAGTGATAAAACGTTTTCTGAGATTTGAGGAATATAATATATTACGTAAATTACGTAAGGGGTGAATAAATAAGAAACGCTTGTTGCGTTAACTGCCTCGCAGATAAAATGATCGCTGGGGCAACCCTGATTTCCTGAGGATACGTTCTTATGCGAAGGCAGGGAGCAGAATAGCGTATTTATAATTGTATTGTCACGAAGCGATGAGAGACGAGAGTGACTTGTATAAAAATTGTGCGAATCGAAGAGCATTCACATGTTGTAGGCGACGTAGATTGGATCGAGTTGATCCGCGAGGAAGCCATCGCGAAGGTGCATTCGCTGTTTTTCTCCACGAGAATTGATGGGAACGACTCCTGGATCGACGACGACAACCACCCCGACCACGAGGTGATGCTCCTCGAGAACGGCGCTTGTTACGAGAGCTACCAGGTCCAGCGCCTCACTTTCACTCCCGTCTAATTCAACAACCACGACGAGTAGATTGGTCCACGTGAAAACGGCACTGAAAGCAGAAGAAATAGATTTTTTAAGTACATTAGATTTTTATATATTCAAAAGCCCCCCTCCCACAGAGAGGGGGGCATTTTTCGTTTTTCCTGACCATCAATATTCAATGCCCAGACAATTGCAGATTATCATTTAAAAATTTCAACCAAAAAAGATAACTTTTATACCACAAATGATGAATTTTCAATCCAAAAGAACGAATTTTCAACAAAACAGTCGAATTTTCAAATCAAAAAGATTAAACTTGAACAAAAACCCGTGTCATTTTCAACCAAATAGTTGAATTTTCAACTAAAAAAGATAGATTTTTCACCAAAACTTGAATAGTTCAATTTTCAACAAAAAACTTTAATTTTCAATCTAGAAAGATAAATTTTTAACCACATATTTTCAACCCACAAAGATCAATTCTTAACCAAATGGTCGAACTTTCAAACAAAAAAAATTACACTTGAACAAAAACCCTTTTTATTTTCAGCCAAATAGTTGAATTTTCAACTAAAAACGATACATTTTTCACCTAAAATTGAATAGTTCAATTTTCAGTTAAAAAATAAATTACTTTTCAACCTGAAAAGAACGTATTTCCAACAAAGTAGTTTAATTATCAACCAAAGAGAAGAATTTTCAACTAAAATGATGTATCTTAAGCCAAACAGTGTTTTTTTAAAGCAAAATTGTTGAATTTTCCCAAAAAAAAATTAATTTTGAACTAAAAGAAATAAATTCTCAACGAAAAATGTAATAGCTGATATTTCAACCAAAAAGGATGTTAATTTTAAATAAAAAACGGTTGAATTTTCAACCAAAAAATGAATTTTTAACCGAGAGGATTAATTTTCGACCTAAAAAGACAAATTTTCAACCACTGGGTTGAATTTTCAACTAAAAAGACAAATTTTCAACCAAGAATGGAATTCATTTTTTTATGTATTATTTTCAATTAAAAAGATTAAGTTGTTACAAAAAAAAAAACAATTTTCGAAAAAATTGGTTAATTTTCACCCAAAGAGATGAATTTCAACTAAAATGATGCAGAAAGATGAATTTTCAACAAAATACATGATTTTTTAACTAAAAAATATCAATTTTCAACCAAAAAGATAAATTTTCAAACAAGAATCTTAATTTTCTACCAAAAAAACTAAATTTCAACAAAATATATGAATTTTCAACTAAAAAAGACAAAGTTTAACCAACAATGAAATAGTTCAATTTGCAGTTAAAAAAATTATTTTTAACAAACAAAAAAAAAACTTTTCAACAAAATAGTAACATTTTCAACCAAGCCATTTTCAACTAAAATCAAGAATCTTTAACCAGACAAATGAATTTTTAATAAAGCAGTTTCACTTTCAACCAAGTGCAGTTCAATTTCCACCCAAAGAAATTAATTTTCTACCAAAATAGTTGAATTTTCATCCCAAAAAGATGAATTTTCAAAAAAAAAAAAAATGAATTTTCAACAAAATAGTTGAACTCTCAACCAGAAAGACGAATTTTCAACCGAAAAGGATTTTTTCAAAGAAATTGTTTAGCTTTCAACAAGGAAGATTAAATTTTACCAAACAGTTGAATTTTTAACTGGAAACATGAATTTTTAACCAAGAAGATTAATTTTCTACCTGAAAAGGCGAATTTTCAACCAAATAGTTGCATTTTCAACTAAAAAAGGTACATTTTCAACCAAAAATGGACTAATTATATTTTTAGTTGAAAAGATTATGTATTCACAACAACTAAAGAGATGAATTTTCAACTAAAATAATGGATCCCCAACCGAAAAATAAAATTTCAACATAGTATTCGAATTATAAAAAATAAATAAATAAATTTCAACCAAGAAGCTCAATTTTCTACCAAAAAAGATGAATTTTCAACTATGAAAGACAAATTTGTAGCCAAATAGTTACATTTTCACCAAATAGTCGAATTTTCAACTAAAAAAGATCAACTAAAAAAAATGGGATAGTAAAATGTTCAGTTAAGACAATTTATTTTCAAAAGAAAACAACAAGTTCAAATAGTTCAAAACTTGTTACGATAACCTATGCAAATTACTCCGAGTTACGTTGCTTACAAGTGAATCACTTGGATTACCAAAATTCCTTCGAATTATCTGGATTACAAGTGGATTACTCTGGATTCTATGTAGATTACATGGATTATAAGTGGATTGCTAAGAATTATATAAATTACAAATGGATTCGGCCATGGTTTTTTCGGCGGTCCTTGAGAACATATGGATTACAAGTGGATTACTTCGAATTATATGGATTACAAGTGGACTACTCTGAATTGCATGGATTAGAAGTCTATTATTCCGAATTATATGTATAACAAGTGGACTATTCTGGATTATATGCGGATTACAAGTAAATTACTCTGAATTATATGGATTACAAGTGTATTACTCCGAATCTAGGTGGATTACTCTGGATTACAAGTGGAATACTCCAAATTGTATGGATTAGAAGTGTATTACTTCGAATTGTATGTATTAAAAGTGGATTACTCTGGATTTCTATTGGATTACTCAGAAATGTATAAATTACAAGTGGGTTACTCCGAATTATATGGATTAAAAGTGGATTATTCTGTATTCTAGGCGGATTACCCAGAATTACTCTAGATGCCAAGCGGATTACCCTGGATTACAAGTGGAATCCTCCTAATGATATGGATTACACTTGGATTACTTCGAATTATAGGTATTACAATTGGATTACTCCGAGATTACATGGATTACAAGTGTATTACTCTATATTCTGGGTGGATTACTCCGATTGCATGGATTAGAAGCGCATTACTCCTAATTATATGTATTAGAATTGGATTACTCTTGATTCTAGGTGGATTATTTCAAATTGTATGGACTACAAGTGGATTACTTCGAATTATCTGGAGTACAAGTCAATTGGCCCAGATTATATGTGGATTACTCTGAAATTGTATAAATTACAAGTGGATTACTCCGGATGATATGGATTACAAGTGGATTACTCCGAATGATATGTATTAAAAGTGGATTACTCTGGATTCTAGGTGGATTGCTAAGAATCGTATAAATTACAAGTGGATTACTTCGAATTATCTGTATTACAAGTAAATTACCCCAGATTATATGCGGTTTACCCGGGATTTCTATTAGATTACTCAGAAATTTATAAATTACAAGTGGGTTACTCCGAATTATATGGATTAAAAGTGGA
>CAKNYM010050380.1:16949-33278 GCA_932195095.1 Andricus curvator
GCGCTTGACCTTGCGCAGGACAAGGCACTTAACCTTGCGTAGGACAACGCACATGACCTCGCGCAGGACAAGGCACTTGACCTTACACAAGACCTTGCGTAGGACAAGGTACGTGACCTTGCGTACTGTAGGTTATTTAGATTGATGCGCATGCGCGAAGATTATAGTATATCGGAATGATAAAACAAAAATAGAACAGGTAAATACTCTACCAGAAATAAATGAAAAAGCATTGCAGTACAAAATTATGAACACAACATGCAATCTGGGCCTCAAATCTTCCGTAGTCCGATAACAATTTTTTATAAAATTCATCCTTTTTGCTTGAAAATTAACATTTTTCTTGAAAATTCAACAATTTGATTTAATTTTTTTTCCCGTCTTGACTAGCAAATTATTTTTTGGATGACAATTCCACTCTTTTGTCGAAGAAATCTTCTTTTGGGCTTGAAAATTCAACACTTTTGGTAGCAATTTCATCTGTTTTGATCAAAAATGCAACTGTTTTGTTGAACGTTAATCTGCTTCGCTTGAAGATTCAACTATTTTGTTAAAAATTCAACTTTTTTGGTTAAAGTTGAAGTACTTTGTTAAAAATTCATTTTTTGGTTAAAGATTAATATCTTTGGTTAAAAATGTAACTATGTTGTTGATAATTTTTTTGCTGACGATTAATTTTTTTAAGTAAAAATTTAAATATTCAATTTTTAGTTGAAAAGTAATCTTCTTTAGTTGAAGATTCAACTATTTTGGTAGAAAATTCAACAATTTGGTTGAAAATGGACTTTTTTGGTGAAATATGCAACAGTTTGGTTAAAAATAACTAAAATTTAAATATTCTGTCGAAAGTCCCTTTTTTTAATTGTTGACGATTAATCTTTTTAACTGATTACTATTTGATTAAAAAAGGGTCTTTTATTTATTCAAAATTAATTTTTTAAACTGAAAATTTGACAGTTTCCATTTTTGGCTAAAAAAATATATATTTCTTTTTAGTTGAAAATTCAACTATTTGGTTTAAAAATCATCTTTCTTGATTAAAAATTCATCTATTTGGTTGATTATTCAATTATTTTCATAAAAATTCGTCTTTTTTCGTTTAATTAAACTGGCTGAATATTCGTCTTTTGGTAGAAAATTCATCTTTTATGGTAGAAAAGTCATCTTTCTTGGTTTAAAATTAATTTTTTTGTTGAAAATTTAATTGTTTTTGGTTGAGTTAATCTTTTTTGTTTGAAAATTCAACCATTTGGTTGAAAATTCAACTTTTTTTTTCAAGTATTTTTTTTTGGTCTGAAATTCAACTTTTGTTAAAAATTCCTCCTTTTGGATTGAAAATTCATCTTTTGTGGTAAAAAAGTCATCTTTCTTGGTTGAAAATTAATTTTTTTTCTTTAACGGGAATAGTTGAATTTTCAACCAAAAAGATGAACTTTCAAACAAGAAGGTTAATTTTGACCAAAAAAGACGAATTTTCAACTAACAGGGATAAATTGTAAATAACAAATTAAATGGTCAAATTTTCAGTTAAAAAAATGTTTAACCGAAGAGATTAATTTTTAAATAAAATAATATAATATTTAATTAGAATAGTTCGATTTTCAGTAAAAAAAAATTTAACAAAAAAAAGCACAATTTTGAAAAGCATAGTTACATTTTTAAATGAAGTGATGAATTTTCGACTAAAATGATGAATCTTCAACTGGAATAGTTGATTTTTTAACCAAAACGATGAATTTTCAACCGAGAAGATTAATTTCTACGAAAAAAGACGAATTTCCAACAAAATAGTTAAATTTTCAACTGTAATAGTTAAAATTTCAGTAAAAAAATTAATTTTCAGCCAAGGAAAAAACGAATTGTCAACAAAATAGCTCAGTTTTCAACCAAGGAGATGAATTTTCATTTGAAATGATGAACCTTCAACCAAAAAAATTAATTTAAAAAAAATAGTTAAACTTTTGACCCAATAATGAATTTCTTATTAAAAAAAAAAAAAAAAAAATTGAACAAAAAAATGTATTAGTTGATATTTCAATCAAAAAACATTTTAATTTTTAATCAAAAACAGTTTAATTCAACCAAAAAAGACGACTTTTCAACATGAGTTGATTTTTTAACTATGAACGATTTTTCTGCCAAGAGAGAGAAAATATTGCAAAGAAACGGCTAAATTTCTAACAAAATACAAGCAGTTTCAACGAGATACTTGAATTTTGAACTAAGAACGATCAAGATTTAACCAAAATAGAATAGTTAAACTTTCAGTTGAAAAAATTAATTTCAAACAAAAAAAAAACGAATTTTTAACAAAATAGTTCTATACAGTAATATAAAGCTGCTCTTACAAAAAATTAAACACGCTCGCGAAAAAATTCCCCGAAATTTACAGGTTTTTCCAGGTGTATAAAAATTCCCTGTCAATTCCAGGTTTTCCAGGCAGGGTAGACACCCTAATTTCAAGAAATTTCCGCATAATTTACAAAATTAAAAGGGACTTACGAAATTAAAAGGGACTTACAAAATCAAAGGGGACTTACAACATTAAAAGGGACTGACACAATTAAAAGAGACTTACAAAATTTTAAAAACGGGATTTCAAAGATTTTCAGGGATTCCACGTAATTTCATAATTAAAAATTTCATATTGCAATTTTAAGAAATTAAGCACGCTCGCGAGAAAATTCCCTGACTTTAAAAAAAAATCCATGACATTTCCAGATTTTTTCAAGTATATAAAAATTCCCTAACAATTTCAGGTTTTCCAGGTAGGGGAGACACCCTGGGTGGGGATGGGGAGTGTTAGATGTGGATGTGAGGAGAGGGGGAGTAGAGGAGAGGGGAAAATAGAGGAGGTAGAAGTTTGAGAAGGGAGAGGTAGTAAAGGATGAAATTAGGAGAGGGGAAGCAGACGAAATAGGAGAAATAGGGGGGGGGGTATGGGTAGTGAGGCGGAATGAGGGGAGGGGAAATAGGGAAAATAAGGGGTGGCGACTTGGAGGAAAAGAGAGGAAATGTAGAGGAAGTGAGGAGAAATGAGCCATGGGGAAGAGAGTGAAAATGATTGGAAGTGAGGGAGGCTAGTGAGGGGAAGTGTAGTTCGGGCGAGTAGGGTAGGAAGTAGGGGAAGGGGAGTGTTAGCTGTGGAAGTCAGGAGAGGGGGAAGTAGAGGAGGAAGAAGTTAGGGAAGGGAGTGATAGCAGAGGGTGAAATTAGGGGGGGGGGGAAGCAGGAGAAATGGGGCAAGTATGGGTAGTGAGAAGGAATGATGGGAAAGGAACTAGGGGAAATGAGAGAAGGCAAAAGGAGGGGATATAGGTGAAGTGAGGGATGGGGAAGTAGGGAAAGTGAGTGGAACCGATCGGAAGTGAGTGGGAGGGTAGTGCGCGTGAATAGGACAGGGGAACTGAGGCCTGGGGAGGTGAGGAGAGGGGGAAGTAGAGGAAGAAGTTGCGGAAGGGAGGGATGGTAAAGGGTCAAATTAGGGGAGAGGAAGTAGGAGAAATATGGAGTGTATGGCTAGTGAGGGGGAATGAGGGGAGGGGAACTAAGAGAAATAAGAGAAAGAAAAGTAGGGGATGTTGGTGAAATAAGGGGTGGGGAAGTAGGAGAAGTGAGTGGAAAGGAGGAGAAAGTAGAGTAGGAAGTTGGGGAAGGGAGGGGTAACGAAGGGTGAAGTAAAATGAGGGGAAGTTGAGGGACTAGGGGAGGAAAATTACAGGTGGAGGAGGTTTAAATGACTCAATTAACGTCTTAATAGGCTACGGAAACCCTTTTTTTAAGACGCGCGGGTATTTTGACTAATTTTTGAAAATAATTGATCTGCCTCACCATTCGGCGATCTTCTTGTGGCACCTCATCACACTATTCTCAATATCAATGGGATGATATCTCATGCCCCTGAGTAAAATGGCTTCATCGAGAGCTCCGACGACAAAGACAGCGTCGTGAAGTTCCGTGTCTCCAGGTACAACCTCGGCTTCCGAAGCCGAACTGTCATTGAGAGGATCCCCAGCCACCGATTGCTGAACGCTTTCAGTGCGCCTCAGAAATCCGAGATATCCCGTTCTGGCATAAACCTCATTCGTGTTCCCGGTGACGAGTCGAGCGTTAAAGTGATCCGCGTAATCACTCTCGTCGCCGTAAATCGTGAAGTAGCCACTCGCGTTGTGGGATGACTGAACCCAGATTTCCCCAAGGTGAGAGTCTCCGCACTGGCCTTTCGTCTCCGGATTGGCTATGATGACTTTGACGCCCGGCAGCAGTTTGCCGGACTCCATCAGGCAGAGAGAGTGAGGACTTCCTCGTTCGACTAGCGAAACGCGGTCATTCCTCAAAGCTCGAAGATCTACGTATACTGTCGACGGTTCCGGACTGGAAGCACCCTGGAAATTAAAGGTTTGGAAAATTCAGTAATATTTGTTAAAGAATTTTAACCGTAAAAGAAAACAAATTATTCAGCGTGATGGCAATTTTTTATATCAGGACCTAAAATGTTGCTAGGGCAGACACACTTTGTGTACGAGACCTTGCGCAGGACAACGCACGGGTAGTGTTCTAAAGAGTTTAAGTGCTTGGAGAAATTCTGACGAGCATGAGAATATGCTTGAGAATATGCTCGACTTTTATGTGCTTTGAGAATTTAATGAGCATTTTATATTAGGATTTAAAAAATCGTATTTTCCACCTTTATTAATAATAATTATATTATTTCAATTTCGCGGGAAAATGTATCGCTTCATATTAGGTATTTTCACTTCAACCACAAGCTAACGCATGGGACAAAACTTTATTTTTGTAATATCTTCGTAATGAATGATAGTTATTATCATTTTATTTTTTCATTATATAGTTCTTAAAAAATAAAAACTATTTTTCAAATACACTTATATAGAAAAAAATCAGTTTTTACGAAGATATTAGAAAAAATGAGCAAAAAATGGACGGAATCCCATGTATTTGGTCCATTGTTTTCCCCTCAGCACTCAACGAAGTGAAGTTAGCTGGTGGTTGAAGTGAAAATACCTAATTGGAAAGGACACTAAATTTAAATGATGAAAGAAGTCAAATAGAAAACATCATTTCTAAATTCTTCTACGTTAATGCAACAAAAATTTTGTTTCTTAATATATTGTAAACACTGTTTAGTTGTGTTTTCAAGTCAAAAAGATACATTTTTAACCAAAGAAATGAATTTTCAACTAAAATGAATCTTCAACCGAAAAATATGAATTTTTAACCTAATAGTTGAATTTTCAACCCAAAAGATTAATTTTCTACTAAAAAAGACTCATTTTTAATCAAGTACTTGAATATTTATCTAAAAAATACCAATTTTCAACCAAAATTAGAATAGTTAAAATTTTAGAAACATAAAGGTTCAAACAAAAAAAAAACGAAAAAAATTTTCAGGAAAATAGTTAATTTTCATTTAAAAAAAAATGATTCTCAACACAATAATTAAATTTTAAACCCAAAAGATGAATTTTCTACGAAAGAAGATACAGTTTCACTAAAATACATAAATTTTTAACTAAAAAAGATAAATTTATAAACGAAAAATAGAATAGCTCAATTTGCAGTTAGAAAAGTAAATGCTAAATAATAACGAGTTTTCAGAAAAATTAATTAATTTTCAACTAAAAATATAAATTTTCACACAAAAATGGAGTAGTTACATCTTCAGTTAAAAAAATTAATTTTCAACTAAAAAGAAACGAATTATCAGCCAAAGAAATTAATTATTAATCACAATGATGAATTTTCAACCAAATATATGAATTTTTGACCAAATAGTGGAATTTTCAACCCAAAATTCTTAACAAAAAATAAACTAAAACAAAAATAGAATAATTACATTTCTATCAAAAAAGGTAAATTTTCCACAAGAAATGGAACAGCTAAAGTGAATTTTTGAATAAAATCATGAATCTTGAACTAAAAAATTCATCTTTTTGGTGGAATATTGAATTTTTGCTTAAATTTTTTTTCTTTCTTGACTGAAAAATTTCTCTTCATTGAAAATTCAAATCTTTTGACGAAAATTGTTTATTTTTTTGTTTGAGGATTCAACGATTTCGTTGAAAATTCGCCTTTATAAGTTGAATTCAACTGTTTTTGATTTAGAATTAAAATGTTTTGTTGTTGAAATATCAATTGTTGAAAATTCGTATTTTTCTGATTGTATATTAATTTTTCTAACTGAAAATTTAACTACTCCATTTCTGATTGAAAATTTATCATTTTTAACTGAATACTTAACTATTCAATTTTTGGTTAAAATTTTTTTTCTTGATTGATAATTCAAATCTTTTGTTGAAAACTGTTTCTTTTTTTTAGTTCAGGATTCAACTAGTTTGTTGAAAATTCGTTTGTTTATTTGGCCGAGAATTCAACAATTTGTTAAATTTTTTCTTGACTCAAAAATCTCTCTTGAATGCAAATTCAAATCTTTCGAGGAAAATTGTTTATATTTACATTCGAGAATTCAATTATTTAGTTAAAACTTAAAATATTTTCTAGCCGAAATATCAACCGTTGATTCATCTTTTTTGGTTGAATATTTAATAATTTGGTTTCAATTTTGATTCTTTCTTGACTGAAAAATCTCTCTTGATTGAAAATTTAAATCTTTTTTTGAAAATTCATTTTTTGTTTCTTTGAGGATTCAACTATTTTGTTGAAAATTCATCTTTATACGTTGAACTCGAGTATTTTTTATTTAAAATTAAAATTTTTGTTTGTTGACGATTCATCATTTTAGTTGAAAATTTATCTCTTTGGTGGAAAAAGTAACTATTTTGTTAAAAATGATTACTTTTTTCAGTTGAAAATTAAAAAATTTGGTTGAAATTTTTTTTGAGTTCTTGATTGAAAAATCTTTCTCGAATAAAAATTCAGCTCTTTTGTTAAAAATTTGTTTTTAGTGGAAAATTGATCTTTTTTAGTTGAAAATTCGACTACTAGGTTGAAATTTCATGTATTTTGTTGAAAATTCATCTTTTTTGTTGAAAATTAACTTTTATAATTGAAAATTTAAGTATTCTATTTCTGGTTGAAAATTTATATCTTTTAACTGAATATTTAACTACTTAATTTTTGGTTAAAATTTGTTTTTCTCTCTTAACTCAAAAATCTTTCTTGAATGAAAATTCAAATCTTTTGTTGACAATTCGTTTCTGTTTTTGGTTGAAAATTAGTCTTTTTGGTTGAATATTTAGCTACTATGTTGAAAATTTTGTCTTTTTTTATCGAATTCAACTATTTTCGATTTAAATTAAAATACTGTTTAGTTGAAATATAAATTATTACATTTTTCGTTGAGAATTCTTCTTTTTTAGTTGAACATTCATAATATTAGTTGAAAATTCACCTCTTTGGTGGAAAATTTAACTATTTTGTTCAAAAATCGTATTTCTCGGTTGCAAATGAATTTTTATAACTGAAAATTAAACTATTTTATTTCTGGTTGAAATTGTATATTTTTTAACTGAATACTTAACTATTCAATTTTTGATTAACACTTTTTTTCTTCTTAACTGAAAAATCTTCCTTGATTGAGAACTCCAATCTTTTGTGGAAAATTGTTTATTTTTTAGTTCAGGATTTAATTATTTTGTTGAAAATTCGTTTTTGTTTTTGGCTGATAATTCTACAATTTGTTGAATTTTTCTTTGACTGAAAAATCTCTCTTGAATGAAAATCTAAATCTTTTCAGGAAAATTGTTTATTTTTTTATTTGAGAATTCACCTATTTAAAGTCTTTTCTAGCTGAAATATCAACTACTAGATTTTAACAATTTGGTCTCTATTTTCATTCTTTCTTGACTGAAAAATCTCGCTTGATTGAAAATTAAAATCTTTTTTGGTTGAAGATTTATCATTTTAGTTGAAAATTCAAAAAATTGGTTGAATTTTTTTTCCGTTCTCGAATGAAAATTCAACTCTTTTGTTGAAAATTTGCCTTTGGTGAAAAATAGATCTTTTTTAGTTGAAAATTCGACTATTAGAATGAAATTTCACGTATTTTATTGAAAATTCATCTTTTTTCTTGAAAATTTAATTGTTTGCTTAAAAATTCAACTATTATTTAGAAAATTTGTCTTTTTTAGTTGAAAAGTCAACTCTTTGTATTAAAAATTAATGTATTTGCTTGAGAATTTTATCTTTTTTGGTAGAAAATTAATCTTCTTGGTTGAAAATTAATTTTTTTTACTGATAATTGGATTATTTTATTTTTGGTTAAAAATTAGTTTTTTTTTATTGAAAATTTATTTTGCTAACTGAAAATTTATCTTGTTGGTTAAAAATTTATGTATTTTGATGAAAGTTTGTAGTTTTTTTACAGAAAATTAATCTTCTTGATGAAAAATTTAACTATTTGATTGAAAATTCGTCTTTTTCAACATTTTTTAAGAATTTTTTTACTATATTGACTGAAAGATTATCGTTGAAAATTCGTCTTTTTTGGTAGAAAATTAATCTTCTTGGTTGAAAATTAATTTTTTTTACTGATAATTTGATTATTTTATTTTTGGTTAAAAATTCTTTTTTTTTTATTGAAAATTTATTTTGCTAACTGAAAATTCATCTTGTTGGTTAAAAATTGATGTATTTTGATGAAAGTTTGTAGTTTTTTTTACAGAAAATTAATTTTCTTGATGAAAAATTTAACTATTTGGTTGAAAATTCGTCTTTTTCAACATTTGTTAAGGAATTTTTTTACTATATTGACTGAAAGATCTTTCTTCGTTGAAAATTCGACTCTTTTGGTAGAAAATTAATTTTTTTTACTGATAATTTGATTATTTCATTTTTGGTTAAAAATTGATGTATTTTGATGAAAGTTTGTAGTTTTTTTTACAGAAAATTAATCTTCTTGATGAAAAATTTAACTATTTGATTGAAAATTCGTCTTTTTCAACATTTTTTAAGGAATTTTTTTACTATATTGACTGAAAGATCTTCGTTGAAAATTCGACTCTTTTGGTAGAAAATTAATCTTCTTGGTTGAAAATTAATTTTTTTTAATGGTAAATTGATTATTTTAATTTAGGTTGAAAATTCTTTTCTCTGGTTAAAAATTATTATTTTTTTTACTGAAGACGTAACTATTTTATTTATGTTTCAAAATTCATTTGTTTGGTTGAAAATTTATGTTTTGTTTGATTGAAAATTTATTTTTCCAACTGTAAATTTAACTATTAAATTTTTTGTTAAAAATGTATTACTTTTAGTTGAAAATTCGCATTTTTTTTCGTCGAAAAAAAATCTTTTCGGTTAAAAATTGAACTATTTGGTTGAACATTCAACTGTTTAGATAAAATCTCATGTTTTTGTCTTGAAAATTCGACCTTTTTGGTGAAATTTTTTTTCTTTATTAGCTTTACATAAAATGTTAGGAATTTAAAGCATTTCAAATTGAACCTAATACAGTATCTACATTAATATTGATTTAAAAGAACGTGTTCCCCTATTTTTAGAATATTTTGAAATTTGAAAGATTTTAGACCCTGTCTTGAATGAAATATGTAAGTAAAATAGGTAAAATACCTGTAAACAAATGGCCGTATTGACCCTGCAGCCGAAAGACGTAGAGACAGCTCGAGGACTCAGTCCAAGAGCAGAAAATAATTTGCTAAAGCTTGTTGTAAGAGCAATCCTCGGCCTTTCCTCGGCAACAACAACGCAGGTTCTGACACAGGCTAAACTGACTCCCCGGGCCTTGAGTGCATGCACCGAGGAGCCCAATCCTTTCGTGCAAAGCTCCATCACGCCATAAGAGCAGAAAGTGTCCCTCACCCTCGAATGACTGACTGCCGACAACCAGAGAGCTGGATTTGCCTCAACCTGTACGGAAGACAATAATCAATAATAATCTTGATAAACTGCAATATTTCCTACAATCACAAAGAACAATCTTCAGGATTAAATCAAATTGCGTGTGAAAAAAGGAACGCCTTTCTACTCCACGGGCCGTTCATAAATAGAGTTCCTAAATGCCCAAGAATTTATGTTGAACAAATGCTCTCGAGAATATGCTCAGCATTTAGGCTTGAACAGAGCCAGGGTGTCTACCCAATTCCCGGAAAAAAATTCCCTGACAATTCCAGGTTTTTTCCAGGTATCTTAAGTTTTTTCCAGGTACAATTTTTCATAGCATTTCATTTAATTTAAATTCAAATATTCCGCATATTTTAAACGCCTGTCTATGGTTATGAAATTTTCCGTAACTCCAACCCCTTTTCTAGCTCGTTCAGAGCTGACATAGACAGTGCCTAATTTTAAAAATTCGACTCGGAATATGTATAAATTTTCGCGAGTTTATTATAAATAATGTTTTTTTTTCAGTTTCTAGGAATTTAATTAATATTACAAGACATTCTTAAATATTTTAGCACGATCGATTAATTAAAAAATTAAATGATACTAAAAATATAATAATTTCTTGAATTTGTCTCTAAAGTCCATGCATTTTTTTCCAAACAATACATTAATTCTCAATCAAACAGTTGGGTTTTTTAACTCAAAAAGATCAATTTTCAAACAATTAGCTGAATTTTTAACTAAAAATGAGCTGTTTTCAACCAAAAATGGAATAATTAAATTTTCAGTTAAAAAATTAATATTCCACCCAGAAAAAAAAAAACAGATTTATTTTTAAAACAAATTTAAGTTAACTTTCAACCAAGTAGTTTCATTTTGAACCAAAAAGATGAATTTTCAACTAAAATGATGAATATTTAACTGGAATACTTCAATTTTCAACCAAAGAGATAAATTTTCTACCACAAAAAAAGATTTTTCAACAAAATACATCATATTTCAAAGAAATATTTGAATTATCAACTACAAAAAGACACATTTTCTAACAAATAAATCAATTTTGAAATAAAAAAGATCAAGTTTCAACCAAAAGTTTAATAGTTGAATTAAAAAAAAAGAAGAATTTTAATCTGAAATGATCAATCTCTAACTGGAATAGTTCATTTTTCAACAAAAAAATATGAATTCTCAACCAATTGCATTTTCCAACGAAAAAAATTATTTGCAACAAAAACAAAACTAATTTTCAAAAAATAGTTACATTTTCAAACAACGTAATGAATTTTCAATAAGGATGATGAGTCTCTAACTAGAATCATCAAATTTCCAACAAAAAGATTAATTTTCAACCCAGAAGATTAATTTCTACAAAAAAAGTCAGAATTTTCAACTAAAAAATATGAATTTTCTACCAAAAAGACAATTTTTCCAAAAAATACATTAATTATCAATCAAACAGTTGATTTTTTTAACTCAAAAAGATCAATTTTCAAACAATTAGCTGAATTTTTAACTAAAAATGAGCTGTTTTCAACCAAAAATGGAATAATTAAATTTTCAGTTAAAAAATTAATATTCCACACCAAAAAAAAAAAAAACAGATTTATTTTAAAGCAAATTTGATTCAACTTTCAACCAAGTAGTCTTATTTTGAACCAAACGGATGAATTTTCAACTTGAATGATGAATATTTAACTGGAATACTTGAATTTTCAACCAAAAAGATAAATTTTCTAACCACAAAGACGATTTTTCAACAAAATACATCAATTTTCAAAGAAATATTTGAATTATGAACTTCAAAAGGACACATGCTCAAACAAATAAATGAATTTTGAACTAAAAAAGATCAAGTTTCAACCAAAAATGTAATAGTTGTTTTGAAAAAAAAAGATGAATTTTCAACTGAAATGATCAATCTCTAACTGGGATAGTTGATTTTTTAACCAAAAATATGAATTATCAACCAATTGCATTTACCAGCGAAAAAAAAATTATTTGCAACAAAAACTAAACTAATTTTTAAAAAATAGTTAAATTTTCAAAGAAAGTAATGAATTTTCAACTAAAATGATGAATCTTTAACTGGAATAGTTGAATTTGAACCCAAAAACATGAATCATCAAATGTCCAACAAAAAGATTAATTTTCAACCCAGAAGATTAATTTCTACCAAAAAAGTCAAAATTTTCAACTGAAAAAGATCATTTTTCAACAAAATATTGAATACTTGCAATGCAAATAAAAAAAATTTTCAACAAACAAATTTTCAACAAAATGGTTGAAGTTACAACTGGAGTAGATCAATTTTCAGTAAAAAAAATAATTTTCAGCCAAAGAAAAAACGAATTTTCAACAAAATTGCTCATTTTTCAACCGAGGAGATGAATTTTCTATTAAAATGAAGAATCTTTAACAACAACAAAAAATTACTTTTTAACAAAAGATAAACTCTCAACCAAGTAATTAAATCTTCATTCAAAAATATGAGTTCGGAACGAAAAATGTAATAGTTGATATTTCAATCAAAAAAGATTGAAATTTTTAAACAAAAACAATTGAATTCAACCAAAAAGAACGATTTTTCAACAAAATACATGAATTTTCAACGAGATACTTGAATTTTCAACTAAAACCGACCAATTTTCAACCAAAAACAGAATACTTGAAATTTCACTTAAAAAATTGATTTTGAACAAAACGAATTTTCAACAAAATAGTTCAATACCCGTAATATAAAGCTACTTTTACAAATGAAGAATCATTGTTATTCCATTTAATATTGCAATTTACAAAAATTAAGCACGTTCTCGAAAAAATTCCCTGACTTTAAAAGAAATTCCCTGACATTTCCAGGTTTTTCCAGGTATATCAAAATTCCCTGACAATTCCAGGTTTTCCAGGTTTTCCAGGTAGGGTAGACACCCTGAGAGCATTTAAGAGAATTTAAAGCATTTATTGTTTAAACAAATATGTATCACACTTAATACATATATTTTTACAAAAAACATATACTTTTTTTAAATTACAGAGTTGCTACAGACCAGGTAATTACAGAAAGTCAGGGAATGTCAGGGAAAACCTGAGAGTTAGGGCATTTTCGATAAATTAAAGTTGAAGTTAATTTTATTATTATGGTTAAAAATCTCAACTATCAGGGCTCGGAACTGCTCAAGCTTAAGAAAATAGTAAAATAGTAACCATACTCCTCTCAAAAATGTAACCGAAAAGTAACAATAATATAGCCAAAAAGTAACCAGAAAGAAAGATTTTTACCAAAAAAGACGAACTTTTCACCAAAATTATGCATCTTCAACAAAAAAATGTATGTTTAAGAAAGTTCAACTTTTAACAAAATGGTTGAACTTTTCTGACTAAGAAAGATGAATTGTTAACGAAAAATGTAATGATTGATGCAATAACCAAAAAAGATTTTAATTTAATATAAAAAACAGTAGAATTCATTCAAAAAAGACGATTTTTCAAAAAAATAGGTTATTTTTCAACAAAATAAGTACATTTCTAACCAAAAAGATGAATTTTGAAATAAAATTATGTATTTTTAAGCAAAAGGATGATTTTCTATCAAGAAGATTAATTTTCTACCAAAAAAGACGAATTTTAAACTACAATTTCAACAAAAAATTTAAATTTAAAAACGAGCAATTTTAGCTAAATTGCGATTTTTATCAGAATTCATAATAATTCAATTGATAGCCCTTTTTTATATGTTTTACATACGAACTAATTATTATTTTATTGTTATCCTTAATTTTCCCGGCTCTAAAATGCCAAATTTACTTTAAAAATTTTAATGTTTACATTTTTCACAAGTTTTTATATAATACAATTAATTCATTTCTTCATTTCGGGCAAAAAATGTAACCAAAAGTAACCTTTTCATAAAATAAGTAACTTTTTAGTAACCGTGGATCGAAAAAGTAACTAAGTTACTAAAAAGTAACCCGTTCCGAGCCATGCAACTATTTGGTTGAAAATTCATCTGTTTTGGTTGAAGATTCAAACCATTTTGTAGAAAGTTCATCTTTATTGGTTGAATTCAACTATTTTTGTTATAAAATTAAAATCCTTTTTGTGTTTGAAATATAACATAGTTGAAAACCCTTTCTTTTGTTCAAGATTTAATTACTTTGTTGAAAATTATGTTTTTTAGATGAAAATTAATTGTTTTAACTGAAAACTTAACTCGTATACATGTTTGGTTCAAAATTTATCTTCTTAAGTTAAAAATTCAAATATTTGGTTTAAAATTCCTGTATTTTATTGAAAATTCAAATTTTGTGGGAAAATATTTAATTTTCTTGGTGACTAATTTATCTTTTTGGTTGGAAATTCCTTGAAAAATACAAATATTTGGTTGCAAATTTATGTACTCTGTTAAAAATTAATCTTATTAGTTGAAAATTGATCTTTTTGGTTGAAAATGAGTTTTTTCTTATTTAGAATTAATTTTTTCAACTGAAAATGTAACTGTTCCATTTTTTGTCGAAAATTTATCTTTTTTGATAAAAAATTTAATCTTCTTGGTTGAAAATTATACTATTTCGTTGAAAATTTACTTTATTTGAATGAGAACTGAAAATTTAACTATTCTACTTTTACTTGACAATTTATATGCTTTAGGTTAAAATTCAACTATTTGTTGAAAATCCGTCTTTTTTGGTAGAAGAATACTCTCATTAGTTGAAATTTCATCTTTTTGGTTAAAAATTCATTTCTTTGGCTGAAAATTTAACTGCTTTGTTGAAAATTCGTTTGTTTTTTGGTTGAAAATTTATTTTACTAACTGAAAGCTATCCTACTTTATTTTTGGTAGAAAATTTATTTTTTTAGTTTAAAATTCATGTATTTGGTTGAAAATTAAAATTTTTTAGTTGAAGATTCATAATTTTAGTGGAAAATTCACTTTAGCTATTCCATTTTTTGTGGATAGTTTACCTTTCTTTGATAAAAATGTAATCATTTTCGTTAAAAAATTATCTGTTTAGTAGACAATTTAACAATTCTATTTTTTAAAGAATTCATTTCTTTGTCTGAAAAAAAAACTATTTAGTTGAAAATTCGTTTTTTTTGTTGATAGAAAATTCATCTTTTGGATTGAAAAATCCACTATTTGCTCAAAAATTCATATTTCTGTTTGAAAATTCATCATTGTGATTAAAAATTAACTTAGTTGGTTACAAATTTGTTTCTTTTTAGTTGAAAATTAATTTTTTTAACTGAAGATATAACTTACATTTTCGCATGAAAATGTATATTTTTAGTTGAAAATTAATTAATTTTCAAGCGAAAATGAAATAGTTATATCTTCAGTTGGAAAAATTAATTTTCAACTAAAAAAAACAACAAATTTTTAACCAACGAAGTTAATTTTGAATCACAATGATGAATTTTCAACCAAAAATATGAATTTTTGACCAAATAGTGGATTTTTCAACCCAAAACATGAATTTTCTATCAACAAAAAAAAAAACGAATTTCCAACCAGCTTTTTTCAGATAGAGAAATTAATTCTTCAAAAAAATAGAATTGTGAAATTTTCTACGAAACAGATAATTTTTTAACGAAAATGATTACATTTCTATCAAAAAAGGTAAATTTTCCACAAAAAATGGAATAGTTAAAGTCGATTTTCAACTAAAATGATGAATCTTCAACTAAAAATTTTTTTATTTTTAACCAAATACATGAATGTTAAACTAAAAAGATAAATTTTCTACCAAAAATAAAGTAGGATATTTTTCAGTTAGTAAAATAAATTTTTAACCAAAAAACATACAAATTTTCAAACAAAACAGTTCAATTTTCAGCCAAACAAATGAATTTTTAACCAAAAAGATGAAATTTCAACTAATGAGAGTACTCTTCTAACAAAAAAGACGGATTTTAAAGAAATAGTTGAATTTTAACCTAAAGCAGATAAATTGTCAATTACAAATAGAATAGTTAAATTTTCAGTAAAAAAATTAATTTTCAATCAAATTAAAGTAAATTTTCAACGAAATGTATAATTTTCAACACAGAAGATTACATTTTTATCAAAAAAGATAACTTTTCGACAAAAAATGGAACAGTTACATTTCCAGTTAAAAAAATTAATTCTAAATAAGAAAAAACTCAGTTTCAACCAAAAAGATCAATTTTCACATTTTCAACCAATAAGATGAATTTTTAACAAAGTACATGAATTTTCAACCAAATATTTTTGAATTTTTGAAGGAATTTCCAATAAAATACAGAAATTTTAAATCAAATATTTGAATTCTTAACTTAAAATAAATTTTAAACCAAACATGTATACGAGTTAAGTTTTCAGTTAAAACAATTAATTTTCATCTAGAAAACATAATTTTCAACAAAGTAAATAAATTTTGAACAAAAGAAAGGGTTTTTAACTAAAATGATGAATCATCAACCAAATAAATGAATTTTTAACAAAGTAGTTCCAGTTTCAACTAACTAGTTGAAAATTCATCTTTTTGG
>CAKNYM010050380.1:41861-55400 GCA_932195095.1 Andricus curvator
ATGCAGCCTCATACAATCGTATACGGTCACATGCAATCGTATGCAGTCTCATATAATCGTGTGCAGTCTTATACAATTGTATGCAGTCTCATACAATCGTATGCAGTCTCATGCAATCCTTATCATTTCCATATCATTTTTTCGCGATTCTTGAAAAAATATGATAGAAAATCATTATAAGAAAATCAGTATAGCAATTAAGAATGTTAAAATATTGAAAGAGCTGATGCAAAAAATCGAGAAAGTACAAACGCATGATTTTTTAAATTTATTTAACGTAGGATTTCGACAAATTTTAAGGAATTTCGTAGGATTTTAAACGATTTCGTCAGATTTCGTAAAAATTTCATGACATTTTTAAAGATTTTCAAACACTTCCGGGATTTTAAGGGATTCCAAAGGATTTTAACAGAGTTTGAGGGACTTGCATGGATTTTAAGGCTTTCAAAAGGATAAAATAGGATTTCTAAATATTTCAATACAATTTTGTAGGATTCGAAAGATTCCAAGGGATTTGAAGGTATTTCAAGGAATTTCACAAGATTTAAGGATTTTATGAATGACTACATGAATTTTTAACGAAATAATTGAAATTGATTTTAAGCGATATCGTCAGATTTCATAACAATTTCAGAGAATTTGGAAGATTTCTAAATATATCAGGAGGTTTTAGGGATTCCAAAGTATTTTCACAGATTTCCAGGAACTTGCATAGATTTTCAAGTCTTTTAACAGGATTTTATGGGATTTCTAAATAATTAAACTAATTTTGAAAGATTTCATTGGATTTCAAGTGATTACAAATATTCCCAAGGATTTCAAGGAGTTTCGAAACATTTCAAGGGATTTTAGATGATTTTTACTTTTTTTCAAAGATTTCAAGAGATTTCAAAGAATTTTGTAGGATTTCCAAATATTTCAAGGGATTTCTCGTAAACTTTGATTAAAAAATTAAATTAAATATTAAGGGGTTTCTAGCGATTCCAAAGACTTCAATGGATTTTAAGGTATTTCAAGGAATTTCACAAGCGTAATTTTTTTTAAAGAGAACATTAATTTTTTTAATGGATTTTTACGATCTCAAAACATTTTACAGGATTTAATGGGATTCTAAAGGATTTTGAGAGATATACTAAATTTCAAGGGATTTCAAAGAATTCTGAAGAGTGTCCAAAAATTTCAAAAGATTTCTAGAAAACTTTGGAAAATCAATGGAATTTCATTGATTTTCAAGGGATTCTTAGCGATTACACGGATTTCAAGAGAGATTTTACGGTGTTTCAAGGAATTTCACAAGATTTAAAGGATTTTATTAAATCTCCAAGGATTTCAATGGATTTCACAGTTTTCAAGGGAATCTATCGTTTTTTCTAGAAAACTTTAATGGATAAGTTTAATTCAATTTATATTGAATTAAACTGAAAACGTCAGTTTTCAAGCATATAGTTGAATTTTCAATTAAAACAGATAAATTTTCAACCCAAAAATGGAATATTTAAATTTTGAATTCAAAAAATTAATTTTCATCAAGAAAAGAACGAATTTACAACAATTTTAAAGATTCTGGGGGATTTTAAACTTTCAATCGATTTTGTAAATTTCACAGATTTTTGCTGTGTAAAGTTTATATGTGCAGTTGAGTTTAAAAAAATTAATTGACAACAAAAAAATAATTTTTCAACAAAATAGTTAACTTTTGAACTAAAGAAATGAATTTTCAACGACAAAAAATCAAATTTGAACGAAAAATGGAAAAGTTAAATTTTCAACCAAAAAACAACGAATTATCAAAAGAAAAATTATCTTTAAAACGAAAGAAATGAATTTTTAACCAAAGAAATGAATATTTAACCAAGAAGATAAATTTTCTACCAAAAATGTCGAATTTTCCATAAAATACGTCATTTTTCAAGCAAATAGTTGAATTTTCAACTAAAACCAAATATATTTTCAACCAAAAAATGGAATATTCAAATTTTTAATTTAAAACATTAATTTTCATCAAGAAAAAAAGCTAGTTGAATTTTCATCTAATAAAGATCAATTTTGAACCAAAAATTTATTTATTTATAAATTTTCAACTCAAAAATGGAATATTTAAATTTTGAATTCAAAAAATTAATTTTCATCAAGAAAAAAACAAGTTCTAACAATTTTATAGATTCTGGGGGATTTTACAACTTTCAATAGATTTTGCAACTTTCACAAATTTTTAATGTTTAAAGTTTATTTGTGCATTTAAGTTTGAAGAAATGAATTTTTAACAAAAAAAAGGAATTTTCAACAAAATACTTAAATTTTGAATTAAAGAAATGAATTTTCAACGAAAAATGGAAAAGTTAAATTTTCAACCAAAAAACAACGAATTATCAAAAGAAAAGTTATCTTTAAAACCAAATAAATAAATTTTTAACCAAGAAGATTAATTTTCTACCAAGAAAGTCGAATTTTCAATCAAATACGTCAATTTTCAAGCAAATAGTTTAATTTTTAACTAAAACAGATATATTTTCAACCAAAAAATGGAATATTTAAATTTTGAATTCAAAAAATTATTTTCATAAAAAAAAGCTGGTTGAATTTTAATTTAACAAAGGAAAATTATTAAAGCAAAAAATAACGAATTTTGAAAAAGAAGGTTCAATTTTCAACCAAGACGATGAACTTTCAAACAAGAAGATTAATTTTCTACACAACAGACGAATTTATATTTATAATATCTGCATTTTCAGTTCTCTCATCTTTTTGGTAGAAAATTAATTTTTTTTTATTTATCTAAAAAGTTAAATATATTCCATTTTTGGTTAAAAATTCATCTTTTTTATAGTAAATTATTATTCTTGTTTGAAGATTCATCTTTTTGGTTGAAAATTCATTTAGTTGGTTGAAAATTTAACTGTTTCGTTAAAAATTTTTTTTTTTTTTGGTTGAAATTCAATTTTTTTAAACAGAAAAGGTCAGGAGCTATTCCATTTAAAAAAAATGAAAATTGACCTTTTCAGCTTAAAATTAGCCTGTTTAGTAAAAAATTAATCAACAAAATAGTTCAAATTTTCAACTAAAGGAATGAATTTTCAACGAAAAAAGATAAAAATTCAACGAAAAATGTAAAATTTGAATTTTCAACCAAAAAAACAACGCATTATTAAAAGAGAAGTTATATTTAAAACCAGGGAAATGAATTTTTAACCGGAAAGATTAATTTTTAACTAAGAAGATTAATTTGCTACCAAAAAAGTCGAATTTTTAATCAAATACGTCTGTTTTCAAGCAAATAGTTGAATTTTCAAGTAAAACAGTTATTAAGTAAAATTTATTATTCCCTCAATGTATAATTTCAAACAATAGTAGTTTTATTTAGACTTTTTATTTATATATTTAGATTTTTTTTTGTAGTTCCATATGAGATGATGAATGGTCTAAAATAAATCGGTCTTTTGTAGTTTTTCTTTTTACATACATTTCTTCAATATTTTTGTATAATTTATTCCAATGCTGATTATCCTATAATTCTTTTCTAAATAATGATTTTCTATAATGAATTTCCCATAATCCATGGAATCTTTTGCAATCCCAGGCAATCTTAGGGTGTTCAGCGATTCTTAGGAACAAAATTCAAGGTATTTTCCAGGTTTTCCAGGTCAAGAAGTCAAGTTTTTCCTTTTTTTACATCTAATAATGAAACAACTGTTGGTTATAGATGTAAAAAATGAGCCATTTTATTTATTAGCCATTAATTGTTAAAGAAAGCAGAACCATAAATTAATTCTTAATTTTTTGCGAACATAATCGTCTTTGAAATCCTTGAAATTTTTTTAATCTTTGTGAATTCGTTGAAATCTCTTGAAGTACTTAAAATCTTTGTGAAAACTTGAAATTTATGTGAAATCTTTTGGAATGTTTTTAAATTTTTGTAAAATATTTGAAATCTTTGTGAAATTTTTATGAAATCTTTGAAATATTTGAGAAAGCTTTCTTTAATCTTTGTTTGTGAAATCTTTGTTGTTGGTTTGAAATCATGTAAATCTTTTGAAATCTTCTCGAACTTTGTTGAAACCTTTTGAAATAGTTCAAGATATTTGAAATATTTGTGAAATCTTTCGTATTCGTTTGAAATCATTGAAATATTTGAAATCGTTTTAAATCTTTGAAATGTTTTGAAACCTTTGAAAATTGGCGTACTGTACCCTTTTTTAAATCTTTTTTATTTTGATTTATTTTATTTTGAAATCTTTTGAAAGTTTTAAAATCTTTGGAAATGTTCGATCTCTTTATGAAATCTTTGAAATCTTGTGTACACGCCTTTTTCAAATCTTTGAAATCCTTGCAATCTTTATGAAATGTTCGAAATCCTTGGGATATTTTTGTGAAATATTTGTCAAATCTTATGAAATATTTGTGAAATTTTCTTAAATCTTTGTTTGTGAAATCTTTTTTATTCGTTGAAATCATTGAATTATTTGAAATCTTCGTGAAATCTTTTCAAATCTTCTAAAATGTTTTGAAACCTTTTGAAATCGTTTCAATTCTTCGAAATGTTTTAAAATCTTTGAAATCTGGTGTACTGTAACCTTTTTCAAATCTTTGAAATCCTTCAAATGTTTTGAAAGTTTTAAAATGCTTTTAAAAGCATTGTTGTGAAATATTTGAAATCTAGTGTACATGCTTTTTTAAAACCTTTGAAATCCGTGAAATCTTTGTAAAATGTTCAAAATCCTTTTAAATATTTTAAAATCTTTGAAATATTTTGAAACCTTTTGAAACCTTTAGTAATTTTCTGTAATCTAGTGTACACTCAAAACCCGAGTGGTGAAACCCATGACAAATACGTTATATGGCTATGGTTCATTCCAATTCTGAAACTGAATTAACATCAAGATTTTCAGCTAATAATTTCTATAATTTTTAAGTTTAATATTACAAAAAAATGTATACTTAAAAATTCTATATTAGCGGAGACGAAATAAAAAGCTATAGAATTATTCACAATATTAAAGTCCGTTCATTGCAATCTATAAAATAATTGGTAAAGTCTACAAAAAATGCCTAGAAATCTCTTTGTTTATTCTGTAATGAGTAAAAGATAAATTACATCTTGATAAATAAAAAACTTTTCAGTAGCAAGATTTCTTCTAAGCGAGATGTTTCGTTTATAATAGACTAAAAGATTTTAATTACTCTTCACATTTCAATAAAATAACTATTTTAAAAGAAAAAAAAAAATTAATTCAAGGTTCTCGTGAAAAATTCAAGGAGATTTCCAGGTTTTCAAGGTTCAAAAAAAATTCAAGGAGAATTCCAGGTTTTCAAGGTTTTCAAGGTCGCTGGACACCCTGAATCTAGTCTCTAGTGTAGACCAAAATATGCGAGTAATTAACCTCTCGGAATAGTATTTTTTGAGTAAAAATGAGATCAACCTTTTTGGCACTGTCGCTGTCCTCGTCGAGAATTCCCATGTCTCTTCCCTGGGCCGAAGCGAGCCTGTTTCCCTGGACGATGTTGCCCACCATGACGCTGGCCGGACCCACGTCTGCAACAGAATCCCCCGCTAGACGCCCCCGCATATTTCGTTAGTAAACCAACGCAAAAGCTCAACTCAGAAATGAGTAGCAGTAGCTCTCTCTCTATCTCGAACTCTCCCCTGACTGAGGCCGGAAAGCATTTGAGACTGTCCAACTTGGCCGAATGCGCAGCGAATTTTCCCGACAAAAGTACAAATTGATTGAACAAGGTACTGACAGGTAGTAACATACAAAACACGAGGAATTACAAAACGTTCTGAACTCAGCCAAAAGAAAGAGGGGCAACCGAAAAGGGTTTAAACTAGGTAGTAGGGTGGTCCAAACAAATTATTTTTCTCATTTTTTAAAGTCTCACCCCCTCATCTCGTGTCTTTTGGTGGGAAAAAATTTTCCTAATGGTATAAGATTTAAAAAAAAATGTTTAGAGGTAAGTAGAGTTCTTAAATGCCCAAGAATTTATATTGAGCAAATGCTCTCGAGAATATGCTCAGTATTTAAGCTCGAACAGAGCATTTATATAGCATTAAAGAGAATTAAAAAATTTTATTGTTTAAACAAATATATCAGGGTGTCTACTCAAATCCTGGGGGAAAATTCCCTGACAATTCCAGGTTTTTTCCAGGTATCTCAAGTTTTTTCCAGGTGTGTAATTTCGCATTTTAAAAAAAATCGACTCGGAATATGTATACAGTTTCGCGAGTTTATTATAAATAATGGTTTTTTTTCAGTTTCTAGGAATTCAATTAATATTACAAGAGATTCTTAAATATTTTAGCACAATCAATTAATTAAATAATACTAAAAACATAATTAATCATTTCTTGACTTTGTCTCTTCAAGTCCATGAATTTGAACAATAATTCAAACAAATTTTTATTTTATCTACTTATACCTAAAATTTAAAGCTTAAAATTCCTAACTTTTCAAGTAAAAATTTGGATTTTCAAAAAAAAAAAGATTTTTTAACCAAATAGTTGAATTTTCAACCAAAAAGATTAATTTTCAACTAAAAAAGATCAATTTTCAAACAAATAGCTGAATTTTGAAGTAAAAAAGATAAGTTTTCAACCAAAAATGGAATAGTTAAATTTGCAGTCGAACAAATAAATTTTCCACAATTTATTTTAAAAACAAATTTAATTTAATTTTCAACCAAGTAGTTTTATTTTCAAGCAAAAACATGAATTTTCAACCAAAATTATGAATATTTAGCGGGAATACTTGAATTTTCAACCAAGAAGATGAAATAACATGAATTTTCAATTAAAAAGATAAATTTTCAACCAAGAATTGAATATTTAAATTTTCAGTTAAAAATTAACGTTTAACCATAGAAATGAATTTTCAACTGAAAGGATGTAATTTTCAACTGGAATAGTTCCATTTCACGGAAGAAAAAGAAAACTAATTTGCAACAACAAAAAAACTGATTTAAAAAAAAAATGTTACATTTTCAAACAAAGTGATAAATTTTCATCTGGAATAGTTGAATTTGAAACTAAAAACATGCATTTTCAACTAAAATGATGAGTCTTTAACTAGAATCATTAAATTTCAAACAAAAAGATTAATTTTCAATCCAGAAGATTAACTTCTACCAAAAAAGTCAACATTTTCAACTAAAAAAGATAATTTTCCAACCAAATATTGAATAGTTACATTTTCAGTAAAAAAAATCATTTTCAACAGAAAAATAACAAATTTTCAACAACATAGTTAAAGTTGCAACAAGAATAGTTCAATTTTCAGTAAAAAAATTAATTTTCAGCCAAATAAAAAACTAATTTTTAACAAAATAGCCCATTTTTCAACCAAGGAGATGAACTTTTAATTAAAATCATGAATCTTTAACAACAACAAAAAATTAATTTTTAACAAAAGAGTAACTCTCAGCCAAGTAATTAAATCTTCATTCAGAAAAGATGAATTCGAAACGAAAAATGTAGTAGTTGATATTTCAACCCGAAAAGAACGAATTTTCAACAAACTGCACGAATTTTCAACTAAAACCGACCAATTTTCAACCAAAAACAGGATAGTTAAATTTTCAGTTTAAAAAATTGATTTCAAACAAAAAAACCGATTTTTCAATAAAATAGTTCGATACAGTAATATAAAGCTACTTTTACAAATAAAGAATCATTGTTATTCAATTTAATATTGCAATTAAAAAAAAATTAAGCATCCTCTCGAAAAAATTCCCTGACTTTCAAAAAAAAATCCCTGACATTTCCAGGTTTTTCCAGGGATATAAAAATTCCCTGACAATTCCAGGTTTTCCAGGTAGGGTAGACACCCTGTATATATCATAATTAATACATATATTTTTACAACCACATTCTAGAGTGAAATGGACGTATACATTTTTTAAATTACAGAGTTGCTACAGAACAGGTAATTCCAGAAAGTCAGGAAATGTCAGGGAAAACCTGACAGAGTTAGGGAATTTTCGATAAATTAAAGTTGAAGTTAATTTTATTATTATGGTCAAAAATCGCAACTATTTGGTTGAAAATTCATCTGTTTTGGTTAAGGATTCAAACCATTTTGTGTAAAATTCATCTTTATTGGTTGAATTCAACTATTTTTGTTGTAAAATTAAAATCCTTTTTGTGGTTGAAATATAATATATCACGTTTTCCGTTGAGAATTTATCTTTTTTGGTAAAAAATTCAACTAGTTAGTTGGAAGTGGAACTACTTTGTTAAAAATTCATTTATTTGATTGATGATTAATCATCTTAGTTAAAAATTTATCTCTTCGGTGAAAATTGGACTACTTTTTGGAAAATTCGTTTTTTTGGTAAGAGAATAATTTTTTACTTGAGAATGTAATTTTTCCATTTTTCGTTGAAAATTTATCTTTTTTAGTTGAAAAGTGCTATTTGTTTAAAAATGCATGTATTTTGTTGAAAAAAATTTTTTTTTATAATATTAATCTTCTTTGTTGAAAATTCGTTTTTTTTGTTCAAAAATTATTTTTTAACCGTACAGTTAACTATTCCATTTTTGATTGTGATTTAATACTTTTTTAGTTGAAATTTCATGTAGTTGGAAACCCTTTCTTTTGTTCGAAATTTAATTACTTTGTTAAAAATTATGTTTTCTAGATGAAAATTAATTGTTTTAACTGAAAACTTAACTTGTATACGTGTTTGGTTCAAAATTTATCTTCTTAAGTTAAAAATTCAAATATTTGGTTTAAAATTCCTGTATTTTATTGAAAATTCAAATGTTGTGGGAGAATATTTAATTGGTTTAGTGACTAATTCATCTTTTTGGTTGGAAATTGATCTTTTCGGTTGAAAATGAGTTTTTTCTTATTTAGAATTAATTTTTTTAACTGGAAATGTAACTGTTCCATTGTTTGACGAAAATGTACCTTTTTTGATAAAAATTTAATCTTCTTGGTTGAAAATTATACTATTTCGTTGAAAATTTACTTTATTTGAATGAAAATTGATTTTTTTTACTGAAAATTTAACTATTCTATTTTTAGTTGACAATTTATCTGCTTTAGGTTAAAATTCAACTATTTGTTGAAAATCCGTCTTTTTTGGTAGAAGAATACTCTCATTAGTTGAAATTTCATCTTTTTGGTTAAAAATTCATTTCTTTGGCTAAAATTTAACTGTTTTGCTGAAAATTTGTTGTTTTTTGGTCGAAAATTAATTTTACTAACTGAAAATTATCCTACTTTATTTTTGGTAGAAAATTGATCTTTTTAGTTTAAAATTCACGTATTTGGTTTCGTTAAAAAATTATATGTTTAGTAGACAATTTAACAATTCTATTTTCTGTTGAGAATTCATTTCTTTGGCTGAAAAAAAAACCGTTTGGTTGAAAATTAACTTCGCTGGTTAAAAATTTGTTTCTTTTTAGTTGAAAATTAATTAATTTATCTGAAAACTCGTTTTTTTAATTAATTTACTTCTCTAACTGCAAATTGAGATATTATATTTTTGGTTTGTACATTTATCTTTTTTAGTTTAAGATTGAATTATTCTGTTGAGAATTCATTTTTTTTGGTGAAAATTGATTGTCCTAACTGCAAATTTAATTGTTCTATTGTTGGTGTTTTAAATATATTTAGAAACAAAATTTATTTTGCATTAACATTTTTAACACTTTGGGGTACTTTAAAGACCGTGCCCTACCTCTAAACATTTTTTTTAAATCTCAAAAAATTAGGACATTTTTTTCTCACCAAAAGACACAAAATGAGGTGGTGAGATTTTAAAAAAGCAGAAAAATAATATTCATATATTCGATATATATATATATATATATATATATATATATTGAAAAAAAAAGTTTTAAAGAAAGAAAATGTAATTTTTTATGGATTATTAAGGGTGAAATGAGGAAAAATGTTTATTTTAAAGGCACTATTTTTCATATTTGTCTAATAAATTTTCTTATATAATTGGCCACTTGAATTTTCATTTATTTTCATAAAAGACACTTAAAAATTACTTTTTAGTGTCTTAAGGGGTAAGTTTTGGCAAAGTTGGGGGTAAATTAAAATCAACGTAGTAAAGTTTTTACGATTCTTTTTAAAATTCAAGGACTTACTAAATTTTTAACACTTTGGGGTACTTTAAAGGTCGTGCCCTACCTCTAAACATTTTTATAAAATCTCAAAAAACTAGGAAATTTTTTTTCACCAAAAGACACAAAACGAGGGGGTGAGACTTTAAAAAATCAGAAAAATACATTTTTTGGACCACCCTAAGGTAGGTCAATACTTGTAAGGAGAATGCAGGCCTCGGACTCACTTTAGAGATCAGAAATAGTGTAAATAGTGTCAAAATTTGAAAAAATAGTGTCAAAATAGCGTCAGAAAATGTTTCAAGTATTAAAAATGAACTTCAATATTTATTTGAAATGTTTTTAATAGAATCTGATAAGAAAGTCCAACTGTTTTGGTTGCAAGTTCATTCTTCTGGGTTAAAAAGTATACTTTAACATTTTTCGTTAAGAATTCGTATTTTTTATTGTAACTTTTTATTGTACAAAAACAAAATACAAGAACTTTCAACTAAAAAAAAAAAAAGATAAATTTTCAAACGAAAAAAAAAGAATATTAAAAAAAAATTACGTTTAAAACCAAAAAAATGAAATGAAAAACAACGCATTTTCAACAAAATAGTTCAATTTACAACTGAAGAAATTAATTGTCAATAAAAAAAGATAAATTTTGAACAACAAGTGGAGTAATTGAATTTTTAGTTTAAAAAATAATTTAAAAAAAAATTTCAACCAGAAACATGAATAATCAAACAGGAAGAATAATATTCTGCCAAAAGGAGACGAATTTTTAACCAAATATGTACAAGAATTTCCAACCAAAAAAATTAATATTTTTAAAAGAAGATTAATTTTCTGCCAAAAAGTCGAATTTTCAATCAAACACGTGAATTTTTAAGCAAATAGTTGAATTTCCAACTAAAATAGATGAGTTTTCAACCCAAAAATGGAATACTGAAATTTTCAATGAGCCAAATTAATTCTCGTCAAGGAAAACAACGAATTTTCGACAAAATAGTTACCTTTTCAACCACGAAGATGAATAATTTTCTACTCAACAGACGAATTTTAAGCAAAAAAGTCAATTTTCTACAAAAATGGAATAGCTACATTTTCAGTTAAAAAAATTAATTTTTCAATAACAAAAAAAGGAATTTTCAACAAAATAGTTAAATTTTCAACTAAAGAATTGAATTTAAACCAAAAAAAAGAATATTATTCTTTTCGGTTGAAAATTATAATATTAAATTTTTCGTTAAAAATTCCTCTTTTGTATTGAAAAGTTTTATTATATGGTTCAAAATTGAATTCTCTTCTTGAAAATTCAACAACTTTCTTAAAAAGTCACACTTCTTGGTTGAAAATTCAATTGTTTTGTTGGAAAGTCGTCTTTTTGACTTGATAATTCAACATTTTCATTAAAATTTTGTTTCTTTCTTGACTAAACAAATTTTTTTAGTAAAAATTCAACAATTTTGTTGAATGAATCATCTTTTTGGTTCGATAATGTAGCTCTTTCCATAGAAATAAAAAATTTTTTGGTTAAAAATGCAACTATCTGGTTAAAAATTGATCTGTTTCGGTTAAAAATGAACTTTTTTGTTGAAAATTAAACTGTTTCGTAGAAAAAAATGGCATTTGCGGCCCAAAAAGTTAACAATTTAGTGCAAAATTATACTATTTGGTATAAAATTGACGTATTTTGTTGAAAGTTCATCTTTTTAGATTAAAAATTCAACTCCTTGGTTGAAAATTGAACTACTTTCTTGAAAGTTCATTTTTTTTGGTTGAAACTTATTTATTTTAGTGGAAACGTCGTTTTTTTTTGATAAAAATTATTTTTTAAACTGAAAATTCAACCATTTTGTTGAATATTTTGGTTCGATAATTTAGCTCTTTCTATATAAATTTCACATTTTTTTGGTTTAAAATGGAACTGTCTAGTTAAAAATTGATCTGTTTCAGTTAAAATTGATGTTCTTTTCTGATAGAAGATTAATCTTCTTAGTTTATAATTGAACTATTTTGTAAAAAATATATGTATTTGGTTTACAAATTTTATTTTTTGGTAGAAAATCAATGTTTTTGGTTAAAAATGCAATGTATGGTTAAAAACTAATCTATTTTAGTTTGAGGATTCAAGAATTTTGTTGAAAATTCGTCTTTTTTTTTGTTATATTAAACTATTTTTGTTGTAAAATTAAAATCATTTGTGCTTTAAATATCAACTATTACCATTTTTGTTGAAAATTGGTATTTCCAGATTGAAAATGCAACTGCTTTGTTGAGAATTCGTCTTTTTGCTTTGAAAATTCAACGCTTTGGTTCAGAATTAATGTATTTTATGGAATATTCGTGTTTTAGTAGAAAATTAATCCTCTTGGTATTTTTTGGTACAAAATTAATCTGTTTTAGTTGAGGATTTAAATAGTTTGTTGAAAATTCGTCTTTTTTCGTTATTTCAACTGTTTTTAATTTAAAATTAAAATCTTTTTTGGTTTAAATATGAACTATAACATTGTTTGATGAAAATTCAACTATTTTGTTGAGAATTCAACTGTTTTGTAATGAATTTTCATGTTTAGCTTGAAAATTCAACAATTTGGTAGAAAATCTGGTTGCAAATTCAGCTATTTTGACAAAAGCTTATCTTTTTGGCTTGAAAATTTGTGGTCAATTAGCGAAAAAGTTGAAAAATATGTTTAAAAAAAGTAAATATGTAGTCGCATTACCAAACAATTGTGAGAAAATAGTGTCTTTAGTGTATTTTTTTTTCGAAATAATAGTAAAATAGTGTCATCGTTCAAAAAAAGTGTAAAACAGTGTAAATAGTGTTGTGAGACCGAGGCCTGAGAATGGCTATTGAAAGAAAGGGGATTAAAGTTGAAGAGGCAAGACCAATTAAGTCAGAGCCAAATGCAAATGGAGTACCAGATGACATCTTTACTCACGATGTTCGATTTCTGATTTTCGATTATGCGACGGACCCCATTTTCCCGCTATATCTATTCATCTACTCATCTAATGCTGAATCGAGCCAAGCCTTGATGTTCACTTACCAGAGTGGATTTCTCGGGGTTTTGGTAAATTTGTCACGCAAGTGTGAGGACAGAGCAAAACGTTGGCTGGGTGTAGAGTCCCCTCCAGGAAACGCCGCTTAGTCTCGGAAAGGTGAATTCCGCCCAAAGGCGTCTTAGGCAAGTAGTTGGGTGGCACTAGCGCAAGGCAATAAATTCCAACGGCGTGAATTGAATCCACCGCCTGTAAGACTCTCGACATCCACTGGAAGCTCTGAAATCATAAAGAGACCATTAATATTCAATAAAATATCATTAATATGACTTCCGGTTGTTTGGGAAATCCTTTGACTTGGATAGTTTGGGAAATCCGTTGACTTGGATAGTTTGGGAAATCGATTGTCTTGAATAGTTTGGGAAATCGTTTGACGTTGATAGTTTGGGAAATCCTTCGACTTGGATAGTTTGGGA
>CAKNYM010050380.1:72381-90069 GCA_932195095.1 Andricus curvator
TACCAAAAAACTCTCCTCGTCCTGTGGTGCCCCTTTTACAGCTTTCCGAACCCCCAGATGCAATTCCAAGTGTTCTCATCGTCCTTCGGTGCCCCTTTCTTCACATTGGAACGGAATGAATTTTTGTCGCAAAATTTTGATTTAGTCAAATTGGATTTATTTTAATTTTTTTCCAGTGGAGGATTTTAAAGTAGTCAGACTTATTAGATTTCAGAATTCAAACGGATTCAGATGGACTATTTTTCATTCAGTTTCAATCCGAAACTTGCACCAGGGAGGGCATATATAGGTCATAAATAGAGCTGCATAGGTAGTAGGATACTTATAGGTAAAATTATTAGCGATTTTCTAGAACTGTTTAAGGAAATAAGGCCTCAGATAAACCATAAGAAGGGCTGGTCAGGGGGTAGGATGATACTTATAGAGGTACTTCTAGCTATGGGTACTTACAGGGGCATTTCTAGGGTTTTTTTTAGTTGGGTCATGAAATAGGGTTTTAGATGAGCCATAAATAGGGCTGGACAGTAGATAGGATACTTATAGGGGTATTTATAGGGATTTTTTTAGACTTGGATCAGGAAATAGGGCATACATAAATATTTGTAGGGGTATTTCTAGGGAATTTGAAGAGATTAATCAGAAAATAGGGCATAGATATGTAATAGATAGACAGATGAATTTGTAACTAAAAAGATTAAATATCTATCAAAGAAGACAAATTTTGGACAAAAAAATAAATAGTTAAATTTTCAATTAAAAAAGATAATTTTCAATGAGAAAAACTAATTTTCAATCAAAGAAATGAGTCTTCAATCAATAAGATTAATTTTCTACCAGAAAAGATTAATTTTTAACAAAAAACATTAATTTTCAACCAAATTTAAAATTTTTAAAGGAACGTTCCACCTAATAGTTTAATTTCCAACAAAATACAGAAATATTCAATCAAATAGCTGAATTTTCAAGGAAAGAAGATAAATGTGAAACCAAACATGGAATAGTTAAATTTTCAGTTAAAAAAAATTCATTTTCAACAACAAAAAAAGAAATGATCAACAAAATAGATAAATTTTTAAGCAAAGAAATTAATTATCAACTAAAATAATGAATCTTCCAACAATCAAATGAATTTTTAACCCAACAGTTGAATTTTTAACTAAAAAAAGACAAATTTTCAATCATACAGATGAATTTTCAACCATGAAGATTAAATTTCTATCAAAAAAGATGAATTTTCAACCAAAAATGGAATAGTTAAATTTTCAGTGAAAAAAAAATTAATTTTCAATAAAAAAAAACTCATTTTCAATCAAAGAGATGAATTTTCAACCAAAACGATTAATTTTCTACCAAAAAAGATTATTTTTAACAAAATACGTGAATTTTCAACCAAATACAGATTTTGTCTGACAAAATACAGAAATTCTCAATCAAATAGCTGAATTTTCAAAGAAAGAAGATAAATGTTGAACCAAACATGGAATAGTTAAATTTTCAGATAAAAATTTTTATTTTCAACAAAAAAAGACGAATTTTTAACAAAATAGTTAAATTGTTGAGCAAAGAAATTAAGTTTTAACTAAAATAATGAATCTTCAACCAAAAAAATGAATTTCCAACCCAAAAGATGAATTTTCAATCAAAAAAGGTCAAATTTTCAACAAAAAAGATAAATTTTCAATAAAATAGTTAAATTTTCAACCAAATAGATTAATTATTAACTAAAAAGATTAAATATCTGTCGAAAAAGATAAATTATTGAAGAAAATTAAGTAGTTAAATTTTCAGTTAAAAAAGATAATTTTCAATAAGAAAAAATAATTTTCAATCAAAGACATTTATTTTCAAACAAAAAGATTAACTTTCTACCAAAAGGATTAAATTTAACAAAATTCATGAATTACCAACCAAATTTAGAATTTTTAAAGGAATTTTCAACCTAATAGTTTAATTTTCAACAAAATACAAAAATTGTTAATTAAACAGCTGAATTTTCATGGAAAGAAGAAAAATGTCACACCAAACATGCAATAGTTAAATTTTGAGTGAAAAAAATTTATTTTCAACAACAAAAAACGAATTATCAACAAAATAGATACATTTTTAAGCAAAGAAATTATTTTTTAACGAAAATAATGAATCTTCAAACAATCAAATGAGTTTTTAACCCAATAGTTAAATTTTTAACTAAAGAAAGACAAATTTTCAACCAAACAGATGAATTTTCAACCATGAAGCTATGAAAAAAGATAAATTTTCAAGAAAAAATGGAATAGTTCAATTTTCAGTTAAAAACATTAATTTTCTATAACAAAAACTAATTGTCAATCAAAGAAATGAATTTTTAATCAAAAAGATTAATTTTCTACCAAAACAGATTAGTTTTTAACAAAATACATGAATTTTCAACCAAATAAAAAATTTGTAAAGGAATTTTCAACCTAATAGTTTAATTTTCAACAAAATACAGAAATTTTCAATAAAACAGCTGAATTTTCAAGGAAAGAAGGTAAATGTTAAGCCAAACATGGAATAGTTAAATTTTCAGATGAAAAATTTTATTTTCCACAAGAAGAAACGAATTTTCAACAAAATAGTTAAATTTATAATCAAAGAAATTACTGGTTAACTAAAACAATGAAGGTTTAAACAGTCAAATAATTTGTTAACCCAATAGTTAAATTCTTAACTAAAAAAAGACAAATTTTCAACCAAACAGATGAATTTTCAACCAAGAGGATTAAATTTCTATCAAAAAAGATACATTTTCAAAAAAAAAAGGAATAGTTAAATTTTCAGTTAAAAAAACTTAATTTTCAATAAAAAACACTAATTTTCAATCAAAGAAATGAATTTTCAACCAAAAAGATTAATTATCTACCAAAAATATATAATGAAGATACTTCTGTAAATCATCTTCAACGTTTTCAAATCATATACAATTTTCTGTAAAATCTACAACAAAATGTTGGAAAATGAACAGAGTTTTTTTAAAAAAGAAAAAGTAATGAGTGCGCTTATGGCGCGCACAATGTTCTAGTTAATTAAATTTAATTAACAATTAGAACACTATAAAAAATTAATTATTTGAGATATATTTGTGCTTTTAATTAATAATTATCTGCTGTAGATTCATTATCCACTGTAGGATAGATAGATCTCCTATTTAGGCCTCCTGTATTGATAGGTCTCCCCTACATTAATTTTATATTTTTATTAAAAAATGTAAACAAAATGTTTTTAGATTCTACTTTGTATTATGGTTTCAGAGTTACAAGTTGGTGCTAGACTCTACGAGTCCAGAGTAATTTAATCCCCCTAATTTACTTAACTTCACCGTTCATCATGATAGGCAGGTAAAGAAATTAATTGTTAACTAAAATAATGAATCTTCAAACAATCAAATTAATTTTTAACTAGAAAGAGACAAATTTTCAACCATGAAGATTATGCTTTTTATCAAGAAAGATCAATTTTCAAAAACAAAAAATGTAATAGTGAAATTTTCAGTTACAAAAGTTAATTTTCAATAAAAAAACTAATTTTCAATCAAAGAGATTAATTTTCAATCAAAAAGATTAATTTTCCACCAAAAATATATAATAAAGAAACTTCTGTAAATCATCTACAACGTTTTCAAATCATATACAATTTTCTGTAAAATCTATAACAAAATGTTGGAAAATGAACCGAGGTTTTTTTTTTAAAGAAAAGATTCATTATCCACTGTAGAATATATCTCCTATTTAGGTCTCCTGTATTGATAGGTCTCCCCTACATTAATTTTATATTTTTATTAAAAAATGTAAACAAAATGCTTTTAGATTCTACTTTCTATTACGGTTTCAGAGTTACAAGTTGGTGCTAGACTCTACGAGTCCAGAGTAATTTAATCCCCCTAATTTACTTAACTTCATCGTTCATCATGATAGGCGGAAACTGGATTGTCCACATTTCTGAGCGGCGTTTGAGTTCAAGTACTCTCAGAGTGTATAATAATGTTATACAAAGTGTTTTCACAACGAGCTTAGATAAGGCACACACATTTCATAGCAATTTAGATACGAATAGAAGAGAATAGAAAAGAAAAGAAAATTAAACACCCACGTAAAAAATGCGTATTTTTATGGCTTGATTTCAAACCACTTCGCCATATTCGGTAGGAAAGCGAAAGTGAAGATTTAAGATGAAATGTCGCAATGGTGCTGCAAGTGAAATTTAAGTTATTTCTGTTTTCTTTTTCATTTTTAAATAATTAAAGAGAAGAAAATTATTAATGAGCGTATAAAGTAATATTTTTGACTAGTTTACTTCTTAGCTGATTTTTAAACAAAAAGAAATTTACAATAAAAGCAAGAAATTTAGTTTATTTAACTATTTTGCTGAAAATTCAACTGTTTGGTTGAAAATTTATGAATTTTGGTGCAAATTCATCTTCTTGATTGAAAATGTGTCTTTTGTAGATAAAAATGAAAATTATTTCTTAAAAATTCTTCTCTTTGGTTGAAAACTTAATTATTTTGTTAAAAATTCAACTGTCATGCTGGAAATTTATCCATTTTCTTTAAAATTAATCTTTTTAGTTGAAAATATGTCTTTCGTAGTTGAAAATTCATGTATTTTGTTGAAATTTTGGTTTTTCTAGGAGAAAATGAAGATTACTCCTTAAAAATTCTTCTCTTTGGTTGAAAACTCAACTGTTTTGTTGAAAATTCAACTGTTTGGTTCAAAATTAATGCATTTTGTTAAAAGTTCATCTTTTTAGTTGGAATTTCGGTTTTTTGGGTGAAAATTAAGATTCTTGATTGAAAATTTATCTCTATGGTTGAAAACTGAACTATTTTGTTGAAAATTCATTAGTTTTGTCAAAAATTCAGGCATTTTGTTGAAAATTCATCTTTTTGGTGAAAACTTGTACTTCGTAGTAAAAAATTCATGTATTTTGTTGAAATTGCGTTTTCTTTTAGGAGAAAATGAAGAATATTTCTTGAAAATTCTTCTCCTTGTGTGAAAACTTAACTATTTTATTGAAAATTTGACTTTTTCGTTAAAACTTCAAGCACTTTGTTGAAAATTCACCTTTTTTGGTGAAAATTTATACTTCGTAGTTAAAAATTCATGTATTTTGTTATAATTTTGTTTTTTTTTACAAGTAAATTAAGATTCTTGCTTGAAAATTTATCTCTTCGGTTGAAAATGTATGCATTTTGTTAAAAATTCATGTATTTTGTTGAAATTTCGTTTTTTTGCGAGAAAATTAATATTCTTGCTTGCAAATTTATCTCCTGGGTTGAAAACTTAACTATTTTGCAGAAACTTCAACTGTTTCGATGAAAATTTATGCATTTTGTTAAAAATTCATAGTTTTTGTTGAAAATTCATCTGCTTAGTTAAAAATTAGGTTTTTTTAGTTAAAAATGTAACTATTGGGTTAAAAATTCATTTTCTTGTTTGAAGATTCATTATTTTAGTTAACAATTAATTTTTTTGCTTCCAAATTTATCTATTTTGTTGATAATTCGTTTTTTTTGTTAAAAATTAATATTTTTAACTTAAAATTGAACTATTCCATTTTTGGTTTCACATTTATCTTCTTTCCTTGAAAATTCAGCTATTCAACTATTAGGTTGAAAATTCCTTTAAAAATTAAAAATTCGGTTGAAAATTCATATTTTTAATTGAATTTTTTTTCAAGTGAAAATTAATTTTCTTAACAGTAAATTTAACTATTTCACTTTTGGTTGAAAATTTATCTTTTTTGATAGACATTTAATCTTTCTGGTTTGAAACTTCATCTATTTAGTTGAAAATTTGTCTTTTTTGGTAGAAAATTCATCTTTTGGGTTGAAAATTCAACTATTGGGTTCATTATTTGTGTTAACAATAATTTTTTTTCTTAAAAATTTAACTATTTTGTTGAAAAATGCACTTTTTTGTTGAAAATGATTTTTTTTTTACTTAAAATATAGCTGTTTAATTTTTGTTAGGAAATTAATCTTTTTTGGTTGAAAGTTCCCTTCTCGTAATTTTTTTTTTAAAAATTCAATTATTTTTGTAGAAAATTTAACTTTCATGTTGAAAATTCATATTTTTGGGTTGAAGATTCAACTTTTTTGTAGAAAATTCGTCTTTTTGGCTTGAATTCATTTTTTTATTAAAAATTAACTTTTTTTTGAAAATTAATATTTTTTTGTTGAAAATTCAACTATTTCGTTAAAAAATAAACTATTTTTATTGAAATTTAAATATTTTGTAGGAAATTACCCTTTTTGTTGAAAAGTAATTTTTTAAGGTTGAAAATTCAACTGTTTTTGTTCTTGTCTTCTTCTTTCGAGAATTCAACTCTTTTGTAGAAAAAATGGTCTTTTGGGTTTAAAAATTAAAAAAATTTGGTAGATGGTTAAACTATTTTGTTGAAAATTCATATTTTTGGGATAAAAATTCAACTGTTTTGTAGATAGTTAGTCTTTTTCGCTTCAACATTTTTGTTATGTTGAAAATTCCTCTTTTTTGGTAGAACATTAATTTTCTTGGTGGAAAATTCAAAGACTTGTTTGAAAGTTTAGCTAGATTGTTAAAAATTAATTTTTTTAACACATAAAATTTGGTTGAAAATTAATTTTTTTGTCTGGAAATTTAACTATTCCATTTTTGGTTGGAAAGTTATCCTTAATAAGTTAAAAAATCAACTGTTTGGTATAGCAAAAAAGAATAATTTTTAGCAAAATACATGAATTTTCAACAAAAAATAGAACAATTTAATTTTCAGTTTGAGAAATAACTTTTTAAGCTAAATAAATAAAATTTCAACGAAATAGTTAAATTTTCAACCAAACAAATGAATTTTCTGTAAAAAAGATTAAATGTCTATAAAAAAAAATCGACAAAAAATTTAGTTGAATTTTTAGTTAAAAAAATTATCTTTCAATAAAAACACTAATTTTCAAAAAAAGAAAAATTAATTTTCAATAAACTAATTTTCTAGCAAAAAAGAATAATTTTCAGCAAAATACATGAATTTTCAACCAAATATTTTAATTTTTAATGGAATTTTTAACCTAATAGTTGAATTTTCAATCAAAAAGGTGAATTGTCACCAAGAAGATTAATATTCTACCACAAAAGATAAAGCTTCAACAAAATACAGAAGTTTTTAAACAAATAGTTAAATTTTCAACTGAAGAAGATTAATGTTCAAACAAACATGATATAGTTAAATTTTCAGTTAAAAATGTATGTTTAAATAAAAAAACTAACTAAACCAAAATTGAACCAAAAAGATTAATTTTCTACCAAAAAAGATTAATTTTTAATAAAATACATGAATTTTCAACCAAATAGTTGTATTTTCAACTGCTGAAGATAAATTTTTAACCAAAAATAGAATAGTTAAATTTTCAGTTCAAAAATAATTTTAAAAATGTTACAAAATCGTTAAATTGTAACAAAGTAGTTCCACTTAGTAGATTTTATTCTAAATAAAGGGTAATTAGTGCGCAATGTTCTAATTTTGTAAAATTCCCTAAAATATTTAAAAATAAAAGCTCTTGAAAATTCTTTAGAAGTTTAAAAAATAGTTTAAAATCCTTTCAAATTGTTAAGATCTATTAAAAAATTCTCGGAATCTTTGAAAATACCCTGAAATATTTCAAAAGATTTCAAGACTCTTCAAAAAATAATCTTTGCGAAAGTTTCTAAAATATTTTGAAACTTTTATAGAATTTTTGGAAATTTTTATGAAATTTTCTGAAATTTTTGTAAAGTCTGCGAATTTTTCTGAAAATTTTTGTGAAAACTTTTAAATCTTTGTGAAATCTTTAAAATTTTTCTAAAATCTTTGAAATCTTTGAATTTTTGTTGAAACCTTTGCAATTTTTCGAAAATTTCGACGAAAAATTGAATATTTAAAAAAATTGATTTCCAATTTAAAAAACTAATTTTCAAGCCAAGAAATGAAATTTAAACCAAAAAAATTAATTTTTAACAAAATACGTGAATTTTAAACCAAATATTTTAATTTTCAATGGAGTTTTCAACCTAATGATTGAATTTTCAACCAAAAAGGTTATATTGCTACGAAAAAAAAAATTTCTACAAAATACATGAATTTTCAACTAAAAAGGATGAATTTGTGAATGAATTAGTGCGCAATGTTCTAATTTTTTTAAATTCCCTAAAATATTTAAAAATAAAAGCTCTTGAAAATGCTTTATAAGTTTAAAAAATAGTTTAAAATCCTTTCAAATTGTTAAGATCTATCAAAAAATTATCGGAATCTGAAAATACCCTGAAATATTTCAAAAGATTTCAAGACACTTCAAAAATAATCTTTGCGAAATTTTCTAAAATATTTTGAAACTTTGATAGAATTTTTGGAAATTTTGATGAAATTTTGGTGAAATCTGCGAATTTTTCTGAAAATTTTTGAAGTTTTTGTGAAAACTTTTAAATCTTTGTGAAATCTTTAAAAATTTTCTAAAATCTTTGAAATCTTTGAATTTTTGTTGAAACCTTTGCAATTTTTCGAAAATTTCGACGAAAAATTGAATATTTAAAAAAATTGATTTCCAATTTAAAAAACTAATTTTCAAGCCAAGATATGAAATTTAAACCAAAAAAATGAATTTTTAACTAAATACGTGCATTTTAAACAAAATATTTTAATTTTCAATGGAGTTTTCAACCTAATGATTGAATTTTCAACCAAAAAGGTTATATTGCTACCAAAAAAAGACAAATTTTCTACAAAATACATGAATTTTCAACTAAAATGGATGAATTTGTGAATGAATTAGTGCGCAATGTTCTAATTTTTTTAAATTCCCTAAAATATTTAAAAATAAAAGCTCTTGAAAATGCTTTAGAAGTTTAAAAAATAGTTTAAAATCCTTTCAAATTGTTAAGACCTATCAAAAAATTATCGGAATCTTTAAAAACACCCTGAAATATTTCAAAAGAATTCAAGACACTTCAAAAATATGTCCTGAGTTGAATAGTGATTAACCCACGAGTTAATTTATTGAAAGAAAAGTGTCATAGGGTACGATAGGGACCAAATCTTCAAAATAGGGTACTTTAGGGACCTTAACTGAATATAGGGTACAGTAGGGGATATAGGGACCGGTCTGTGAGGCCTGGAAAGTGTTAAATATTTTAGGGGAGGCTTGATTTGGTGAGGAGTGGATGAAGGAACTAGAAGGGGGCTAGAGTAACGAAATGAAGGAGTAAATATAAAAATGGCTAGAATGATATGAGGGGCTGATAGCAAAAGCAGAGTAAAAAAATCGTCGGAGCAAAAATGAGTTAAGAACGATGCGGGGAAAAACGAGTTAAAAAGAAACAAGAATAACGAAGATTGTATCGTATATTATAATATAACGATATAATAGTACGGTAGATTATATTATAATCTATCATTGTATTTAATTTTTATGTTATAATATACGATACAATCCTCGTTATTCTTGTTTCTTTTCAACTCGTTTTTGCCCGCATTGTTCTTAACTCGTTTTTGCTCCGACTTTTTTGCTCCGACTTTTTTGCTCCGACGACTTTTCTACTCCGCTTTTGCTATCAGCCCCTCATTATAAACAGTTGCAACTAGTGAGGAAAACAACTTGAAAAAAATGATTCTCACCTCTGAATCGCGGCCTCTAGCGACCTTGGGAGTCCAGAGGCGACGTTGGTCTGTTCGCCAACTGCAGAGGTCATCGAACCACCTTCTGGCTTGGGTGCATTCGGATCTTTCGGGTTGGCCGCAATCTCCAATTCAATATCATCGTCCTCATAAAACTCGGGCAGTGGTCGTCTTTTTGGTCGCTTGAGCGTGTTGAGAAGCTGTTGAATTTTCGCCGAGACCTTCCACCTGCCAGTGGTACCAGTATTATTGTCCTCGACGACATGATACCGATTGACTCGATCGGCACCAGCCGGTCTCCGATTTTGAGTGCTGGTGTGCGTCACGTCCGGAGGTTGAACCAGGTTGCAATAGGCATGAGGAGAGTACTCTGCGATATCGGTGATATCAGCAGGTGGCCTTCTGGCTGGGGGCCTAGGTGGAGGCGGAGTGTCTCGAGCTGATCCGGTGCTGCTGGTATCGGAAAGTCCAGTTCCGGTTGGACCACCCGCACCAGGACTCTCCTCGGTCACGACGCTATCCTCGTCGCTGCTCGAGTCGCCAATTCCGAGGCCGTCTCGACGATCTCGGTCTGGACTCCTCGCCATCACGGAGGTTCTTTTCGATGGCATCGGTAACGAGGGCTTCGGTCGACTCTGCATCGCAGCCAAGGCCTGCTGCACCGCTTCTTGACGTACCTCTGCGATAAGAAAATTATTTTAGCTTTTTTTTTCTTTCTTTTTTGTACAGAGAGGAAGCTCTCATCATTCAGGAATTCTCAGTCCGGGGTGATACGATTCTGGGATTCACCGAAGGTATTCAGTATTAGTCTAAGAGCCAGCGACACTGGACCTTGCGTCATCGCGGATATTGGTAAAAAAATTAGGAATGATAGCTTGCATGTAGAGTAATAATGAACCGCCATGCTGACCAAGCAAATCCATAACCCACGTACCTTAATTAATTATTGAAAAATTAATTATCCCTCAAAATTAGCATTATTCGTCTTGTGGGACTCAGTGATTTAGTTTTTTTTAATTCCATCATGCTAATTTTGAGGGAAAATTAATTTTTCAATAATTAAGGTACGTGGGTTTAAGAATTGCTTGGTCAGCATGGCGGTTCGTTATTACTCTACATGCGAACTATCATTCCTAATTTTTTTATCAATATCCGCGACGACGCAAGGTCCAGTGTCGCGACACTAGACCTTGCGGAACTGAAAATTTAATTTCTTCTTATGTCAAATCAAAATTAGCATTTTTTTACAACATCCAGGCAAGATACGATAAAAGTTAATCAAGCGAAGTTGTATTTTCTTGAAAACAATGACATTTTCTGAAATATTAAACAAAAACTTTTTTTCTCGTATCACTCGGTCGATAAACCCATGAGTGACAAGTATGCAAAACCCAAACGCTCACACGTACAAAATCACATAGAATAAACTATAAACGAGCACACCTCTGACCTTTCTCTCGCATTCCTGCTTTCGCTGATACCTACATAAAGCTTTGTTCCATTTCATTAAACTAATCGCTGGCGCTATATGCAAATTATTATCAAACGCTATACGCACTAGTCGCACATTGCGCAATTTCAATCGCTATTGTTAAACATTCTCGGCTTTCGACACAGAAAAAAGTCTCGTTTTTGTTACAGCTTAATTCACGCCCTTTTTAAGTCTTACAAGGGGAGACTGCAAATTGTGAATTCTTTTTGCAATATGGGCTCTTTCGCCGTTTTCGAGAAAATCGACTTTGGAATATTCGCCTCTAGGGTGGTCCAAAATTTTTTTTTTCCGAATTTTTATGAATAACGCCACGAAATTTGTTCGATTCCACACTAAAATAAATCCATTTAAAAAAAAAGGTATTTAGAGGTGGCGTAAGACCCATGAAGTTTAACACGTATTTCCCATAAGAAAAAAATACGTTTTTGTAAATTTTATTCAGAATCCTCAATATTAGCTGAATCGAGTTGAAACTCAACATTTCTCTTCACAATTAACCATAGAACACGAATAAAATATTACTTTTCGAATATCACTCCCATAAGTAGGTTTTATAGGGTCCCAAAAAAAACCCCATGAGTGAAAAAATGAGTTTTGCAAGTTTGTGGCTCTAATTATGATTTTTTGCGGGTTTTTTTAATGCAAATTGTTTCTGATACATAAAATACTACTTTATACTGATAAGTAGATGTTTAAATAAATTGTTTAAACAATTTATTATTGTTTTTAGCAAAATTCTCTTAGAATGGAAACAGAAAGTCGCTGTTTTTTCAGAAATTTTCCACTTTTTGTCAAATTTTCAATTAGAGAGAGGTGGTTAGTTAGTTCATTAATGTTAACAAACATAATTGTTTAAACAATTTATTATTATTGTTAACAATATTCTCTTAGAATAATGCTAGAAAATTGCAGTTTTTTCTGAAACTTTCAACTTTTTTTTCACTTGGAGTGAGTTAAATAATTAATTAAAGTTGACGAAATTATTTGTTTAAACAATTTATTATTATTATTAATAATATTCAATTTGATTAATGTTAGAAAGTTACTGAAAGTTACAACTATTTGTCTACTTTTCACATAGGTTGAGTTAATAATTAATTCAATTTAGCAAAAATAATTACTTAAACCAATTATTGTTGTTTATAACTATCTTCTCTTAGATAAGTGCTAAAAAATTGCGGTTTTTTCTGAACTCTTAAACTTTTTGTTCACTTTTCACTTAGTGAGGTAATAATTAATGCAAGTTAACAAATATGCTTATTTAAACAATTGATAATTGTTTATAACTATATTCTCTTAGAGTGAGGCTAGAAAGCTGCTTCTTTTTCTGAAATATTTAGTTTTGCTTTGACTTTTTTGTTATGAACAAATAATAAGTGAACTTCAACAAGAATCATTTTTTAAATAGTATTTTACTTTTTTATGTGAATTATTTTTGCTCTTTTCCCAATGTTAAAAAAAAATTAATTTAACAATAATTAGGAGTAGCTGGGAGAAATAGGTCTGTAAATGACTTTTAAAAGTTTAATTTTAAATTACAACAAGAATTTTATTGCAAAGCGTAAAAGAAAAATTTGGAATTGAACATATTTTGATATCAGCCCTCCTCCAGCAAAATATATTCACGAAAAAGAAAGAGATTGTTGGAAATATGTTTCTCTCTAATGTTTATTTATCATTTGTTCATAACTAGAAAGGCAAAGCAAAGTTAATTATTCAGAAGAAACCGCAACTTTCTAGCACTTATCTAAGATAAAATAATTATAAACAATAATAAATTGTTTGAACAACTATTTTTATTAACTTTCATTAATTATTACCTTACTAAGTGAAAAGTGGACAAAAAGTTACAAATTTCAGAAAAAAACCACAAATATCTGGCATTAATATAGATGAAGACAGTTATTAACAATAATAATTTGTTTAAACAATTATTTTTGCTCAAATTAAATAATTATTAAGTCACTACAAGTGAAAAATAGACAAATAGTTAAAAATTTCAGAAAAAAACCGCAACTTTCTACCATTAAGCAAAGAGAATATTATTAACAATAATAATAATTTGTTTAAACAATTATTTTTGCTATATTAAATTAAATATTAACTCACTCCAAGTGAAAAGTGAACAAAAAGTTGAAAATGTCAGAAAAAACCGCAATTTCTAGCATTATACAAAGATAATATTATTAACAAGAATAAATTGTTTAAACAATTATGTTTGTTAACATTAATGAAAACCTCTATAATTGAAAATTGGACCAAAAGTGGAAAATTTTTGAAAAAATCGCGACTTTCTATCTCCATTCTAAGAGAAAATTGCTAAAAACAATAATAAATTGTTTAAACAATTTATGTGAACATCTAGTTATCAGTATAAAGTCGTGTTTTATGTATCAGAAACAATTTGCATTAAAAAAAACCGCAAAAAAAATCATAATTAGCGTCAAAAACTCGCGAAACTCATTTTTTCACTTATGGGGTTTTTTTGGGACCCTATAAAACAGACTTATGGGGGTGATATTTGAAAAGTAATATTTTATTCGTATTCTACGGCTAATTGTGAAAAGAAATGTTGAGTTTCAACTCAATTCAGCTAATATTGAGGATTCTGAATAAAATGTACGAAAACGTCTTTTTTTCTTATATCATTTTTTTGTAATGGATTTTTTTTGTGTGGATTCGAACACCGGGCCTTATTCATAAAAATTCGAGAAAAAATTTCCAATGCATTTTTGGACCACCCTATTTCGCCACCCGCCATGTAGAGTTTGGCGAAAAACACTTCCAGTCGGCCGGTAGCTGAGGCAGTAGCGCTTCGGATGCGTGTTGAAAAGGTTGCGTGTTCAATTCTCCATGCCTGCACTTTTTTTTTATCTATTCGAATGTTTGTAATTATAATTTCCCTCAATAATCTTAAAAAATTATGCAAATTAGACCAATTCCGTTTCAAACCAGCAGAGAAGTCCTGTTTAGGGTGTGAGAATAATTCGTTTGAATCAAAACATTTTTTATTTGTAACAATCACTCGAAGATTGACTTGTAAAACATTTGAATAATTCAAGGAATCTGTATTATCATCAGAGAATAACAGAAATTTTTAACGTCTTTTCAGACTAGATGGAGATACGAATTAAAAATTATTTTAATTAATTTTTTCTGAAAAAATATCTCCTTTCGCTCCGCTGGGAATCTCTAGTAGCTTAATGGGAAAGCACCCGACCGGCAATCGGAAGTTCTGAGGTTCGATTCCCAGCGGAGCGAAAGGAGAAGATCTTTTTTCAGAAAAAAATTGATTAAAATAATTTTTAATTCATAGCTCCATCTAGTCTGAAAAGACGTTGAAAATTTCTGTTATTCATTGATGATAATACAGATTCCTTGAAAAATTTGATTTACTACCTGGCAAAATAATGCGTGTATTTTCTGAAAAATGTTTCTTCTCTCGATCTCTCTAGTAGTTTAATGGGAAAGCACCTGACCGGCAATCGGAAGTTCTGAGGTTCGATTCCCAGTGGAGCGAAAATAGAAGATCTTTTTTCAGAAAAGAATTAATTAAAAGATTTGAATAAATAAAAAAATAAAAAGTGCAGGCAGCAAGAATCGAACACGCAACCGCAGCTACCGACCGACTGAAAGAATTTTTCACCAAACTCTACTTATTTCATTATCAAAATTATGAACCCATTTTTGGTCTTAAAAGAAGAACGAGTTTCTTAATTCAAAACTTGTTTTTGTCCGTGGAGCGAGGGCGTTTTCCTTGAAATTTCGATGCTTGTCACAATCTTCATTAATCGTCCAATGGACTGATGAATCATGACTGACTGAGAAATACATTATATCAAGAACAATAGAGCTAAACGACTGGAGGTGGTAATATTCAGTGATACAGTGTTAAGACACATTTAGAATATTTAAATATTAATAAATAAGAAAAAAAAGTCGTGCAACATCAAAATGCATTTTTTAAATTTACATAATGCAAGTTTTTTGTAAATGTGAGACAAGCATGCTGATATAAACTTCGATCTTTTACTACTGGCGTGTATGCTACTATCAGGTGGTCCAATTTTTTCTTCTTCAAATTTTCATGCATATAGTCTCTAATTTTTTTAATCCACATCAAAATAAATACATTTAAAAAAATTATATTTAGAGGTTTCACAAGCCCCATGAAGTTTAAGACGTATTTCCCATAAGAAAAAAAGACGTTTTTGTACATTTTATTCGGAATCGTCAATATTAGATGAATCGAGTTGAAACTCAACTTTTTTCTTCATAATTAACCATAAAATACAAATAAAAAAACTTTTTTTGTATCATCCCCATAAGTCTGTTTTTTAGAGTCCGAAAAAAATCCCATAAGTGAAAAATTGGGTTTTGCGCGTTTTTGGCGCTAATTATGATTTTTTAAATAAAAATTGTTTGTGATAATAAAAAATTACTTTCTACTGATAATTAGATGTTTACATAAATTGTTCAAACAATTTATTATTGTTTTTAGCATTTTTCTCTTAGAATAGTGTTAGAAAATCGCGGTTTTTTCCGAATTTTTAAACTTATTTTCAACTTTTCAGTTCGATCGAGGCAATAATTAATTAAATTAAATAGGAATAATTTTTAAAACAATTTATTATTATTTATAATAATATTATTTTATAATAATGCTAGAAAGTTGCAGTTTTTTCTAAAATTTTCCACTTTTGGTCCATTTTTCACATAAAGCGAGGTAAAATTGAATGCAATTTAACAAACATAATTTTTTAAACAAATTGTTATTGTTTAAAACTATCTTCTATATTAATGCTACATAGTTGCGATTTTTTCTGAATTTTTTAACTTTTTGTACACTTTTTATTTAATGAAAGAATAACTAATGCAAAATCAACATGATTGTTTAAAACATTTATTATTGTTTAAAACGATTTTCTCTTTAAATAATGCTAGAAAGCTGCGGGTTTTTCTGAAATTTTCAGCTTTTCTTCGATTTTTTAGTTAGGAACAAATAATAAATATTAATATTATTTAAAAAAAGGCTCTCGGTAACTACTTCAAGGAAAATTTACATTTTATATGATCTATATAGAAAATTTGAAAAATATTTCAAATATCTGTTTTATTTCCGAAAAATATATTCACAAAAAGGAAAGAGATTGTTTAAAAAATGATTCTCTCTATTGTTTATTTATTATTTGTTCATAACTAGAAAGCTAAAGCAGATTTACAAAATTGAGAAAAAACCACATCTAGCATTACTGCAGAAGCAGATGATTATAAACAATAATTATTTGTTTAAATAATGATTTTTGTTGTATCACATTAATTTTTACCTCGCTTTAGGTGAAAAATGGACAAAAAGTGTAAATTTCAGAAAAAACCGCAACCTTCTAGCATTATTCAAAGATAATATTATGAAAAATAATAATACATTGTTTAAACGATTATTGTTGTTACCTTTAATTAATTATTAAATCACTCTAAGCGAAAACTTAAAGAAAAGTAATTTTTTAAATAAAAGCCGCAATTATCTAGCATTACTATAAAAGAAGAAAGTTGAAAACAATAATTTGTTTAAACAATTATGTTTGTTAAATTGCATTAATTATTATCTCACTCTAAGTGAAAAGTGGATGAAAAATTGAAAATTGCAGACAAAATATAACTTTCTAGAATTATTCAAAGAGAATATTATTTAAAAAAATAATATATTATTTAAACAATTATCTTGGTTAACTTGAATTAATTATTACCTCGTTCTAATTGAAAAGTAGACAAAAAATGCAAAATTTTAGAAAGAACTGCAACTTTCTAGCATTATTCTAAGAGAATATTATTATAAATAATAAATTGTTTAAAAATGGTTTTAAAAAACTATTTCCGTTAAATTAAATTGATTATTGTCTCGATCTACCCGAAAAGTTGACAATAAGTTGAAAATTTCGGAAAAACACGACTTTCCATCTCTACTCTAAGAAAAAATTGCTCAAAACAATAATAAATTGTTTAAACAAATTATTTGATAAGCTGATTATCAATAGAAAGTAATAATTTACGTATTCGAAACAATTTTTATTTAAAAAATTGAAAAAAATTTTAATTAGCGCCAAAAATTCGCAAAACCCAATTTTTCACTTATGGGGTTTTTTGGGACCCTGCAGAACAGACTTATGTGGTATTCAAAAATTAATGATTAATTTGTATTCCATCGATAATTGTGAAGAGGAATTTCGAGTTTCAACTCGAGTCACCCATTGTTGACGATTCTAAATAAAATTTACAAAAACGTATTTTTTTCTTACGGGAAATACGTCTTAAACTTCATGGGACTTGCAGAACCTTTAAAAATATTTTTTTGTTAAGAAATTTATTTTTTTATGGATTCGAACAAATTTGGGGTCAATATGAATGAAAATTCGAAAAAAAATTCTAATGCTTTTTTCGACCACCCTAATGCTACTAACTAAATTACAAAAAAATAAAATAAAAAAATAATACAAACGGAGGGAATAGTGATTATGGGGTTGACCGTTATTGTTAGTCTTTTTCTTCCGTCCCCATTCCT
>CAKNYM010050380.1:99511-119389 GCA_932195095.1 Andricus curvator
ATTACTAGCAAAATAGTTGAATGTTCAAGGAAGAAGATTAATTTTCTACCAAAATACGAATTTTCAAATTTTTTTAACAAATAGATGAATTTTCAACCAGGAATATTAATTTTCTACTAAGAGTTGAATTTTCAAGAAAACAGTTGAATGGTCGACCAAGAAAGATGATTCTAACAAAATAGTGGAATTTTCAAAAAAATAATTTAATTTTCAACCAAATAGTAGAGTTTTCAACCCAAAATATTTGAATTTTCAAGCTAGAAGATTAATTTTCTACCAAAAGACGAATTTTCATCAAAACGTATGAATTTTCGTCCAAAAAAAAAATGACTAACAATATTGTAAATTTTTCAACAAAATAATGAAAGTATCAACAAAATAGTTACATTTTTTAATAAATAGATGAATTTCCAACAAAGAAGATTAATTTCCTACCAAAAGACGAATTTTCAACAAAACAGTTGAATTTTCAACAAAATAATTTAATTTTCAACAAAATAGTAATTTTCAACACAAAATAGTTGAATTTGCAACCAAGAAGATTATTTTTCAACTAAAAGACGAATTTTCAACAAAAACAATTGAATTTTCGACTAAAAAAGATTACTCTAAGAAAATCGTTACATTTTCAACAAAATAATTAAACCTTCAACAAAATAGATTAATTGTTTTACCACATACCTACATTTTCAACAAAGAAGATTAATTTTCTACCAAAAGACAAATTTTCAACAAAATACACGAATTTTCAACCAAATAGTTGAACTTTGCACCGAAGAGAAGAATTTTGAACATCAAAAAATGATTTTTTAACAAATTAGATCAACTTTCAACCAAGTAGTTGAATTTTTAAGCCAAAAAGACGAATTTTTTAGACGACATTTAAATTTTACCAACCCGAAAAGTTGAATCTTCGACAAAAAAGTTCAGTTTCAACCAAGAAAGATGAATTTTCAATTGAAAAGGACGAATTTTCAACAGAATATAAACTTTCAACAAAATAGTTGATTTTTTTAACAAATATTTGAATTTTCAACCAAGAAGATTGATTTTCGACCAAAAAAATCCTCAACCAAATAGATGAATTTTCAACTATGAACGATAAATTTTCAAACCAAAAATGGAATCGTTAAATTTTCAGTTTAAAAACTAATTTTCAAAACAAAAACAGAAAATAATTTTCAACAAGTTTAATTCAACTAAAAAAGAAGAATTATTAACAAAATAGTTGAATCCTCAACAAAATAGATGAATTTTCAACAAAATTTCAAAATTTTAACATAACAACTAAAATTTCAATCTAAAAAAAAAATCAAAACTAAACACCCCTTAAAATTGATAACGTAGTTTATTAACGGCCCCTAATCTGTTATGTTAATCTTCCATCTAAGTTAATCTTATAATTACATCAATGCTCTCAAATGAAAACAAAATGTCTACAGAATTTTATTAAAAGTATTCCCATATTATTATCAAATATTTTTAACTCATTAATTTTTAGATTGAGGATTATAAATAAAATAACATTCATATTTCGTATTCAAAAATAGTTTCACGGAAACGTTTGAGTCAAAAACTACTAAAAATAGTGTCACGTAATATGTGGACGCTCCTTCACATCAAATCGGTTTTAGTAATTTAAACAAAAAATTCTCTAAGACAGTAAAATATTGTTTCCGTGTACTGAGTGACTCTTTAGTGTCCATAGTAGGAAACTTCGCAGCGCCTCTTTTCCAGGAATACTTGAAATTACTGACTGAGATTGTTAGGTACTTTCCTTTCTTCTTTGAAGAAATGCGAATTTGCCTGCAACTCATGAATTTCCGTTCGAGAGTAACAACCTGCAGACGATGGATGCGCTCAGCTATAGATTATTACAAGTCAATTAGACATCCATTTTCAAATACTTTTTATTGCCAATGTTTCTCGATTTTTTAAAAGAATTAACTATTTGAAAAGATTTAAAACCCAAAACATAATAACCAAAACCATAGGGTGCTATGGGTGCTAATGATACAATATTTCTGGAAATGCCAGAACTTCGGTGCAATCAATTATTAAGTATGAATATAGAACTTTCTTCTTTTTTTTCTTTAATCACTACTCTCCTTAGTGCTTCTTCATATCAATTTTGATCTACCAGAGGCATCCATTTGAACTGACTTTCTAAGTCCTTTCTTCTTCCAACAGAAATTTGGTCTACTTTTGGATAAGGTACAAGGTTAAACTGCATATTCCTTGACGCACCTTGACACTTCTGGAAACCATTACTCTGCATTTCAATCATTTTGTATGGATTTTTTTACTTGGCCTCTAGAATGTACGGTAATAATCCTACAGATGAAGGTATCAATTTTATCTGCTGCAAAATGATCCAAGATTGTAAACTTCTTTTGTTTTCTTATATTGATACAGATTTTCGCATCAAAGGCAGCAGCAAAAACGATACCTTCAGATTTACTGTGAATGGATTCGATTTCTTTATGTTTCCCCAAAGGGTTCATGACAAACAACGACATCAAAGAATTCCTCTTTTTCGGAAGACAACTATCCAGAAGATATTTGTTCTCTGAAGGACTTGATGGTCGACGATTATTTTCTATAATATCTGAATTAAAGCGCTAGCAAACTAATTTTGATCATACGACACAGTGAACTGTTTGGTTTTTAGAAATATGGACTGTACACGGAGAAAAATGGATGTTTACCCTTAACTAGATGTTTCAGATTAAGAGATTTAATGTTTGACTATAGGACAGCCATCTAGATGTTAAAGGTAGTTTCTGTGAATATTAAAGATATGCATGATTAGATGAAGTTTGTCGCAAATGGATAATGTTTGCTGTGATCCTTTGTGAGACAAATGAAAATCCTCTCAACCTTAAATTTAAGAGGAAATTTCATTTGTGTCAAAACGCATCCTTTTGACACAAGAGGACATTTCTCTGAATGAGAAGAAACAACACTTCCGTCAACCATTTTACTCTATACAAACAATTTACAACATTATTGATAATATTTGTAAAGAAAATACTAGTAATCATCATTTTTCCACAAGTTCACATACGACAAGAAATAACATCAAACGACATTAACTATAAGCTTCATCAAGCGGCCGACAGAGATTTGGCGTATTTCCCTGTACGATTTCAACTTAAATATATTAATTTAATTTAATAATTTAAATATATTGAAGCCTAATATCTCAAACAGATAGCATAGATGTTACGTGTCAATATCACTATGTTTGGTGTTACTATCTTGTACTTTGAACATCTACTATTGAACATCCATTTTTCTCCGTGTAAACGTTCAACTTTCTTTTCTAAAAGAAGCAGCCAAGATTAGCTTTAGGTAAAGCAATAACATTTTCTTAATCAAAACACACTACTTCATCATTGTCCCTGTCTTTATGCCAAGCATCTCGGATATATTGCTCATGTATCGTATGTTGTCTGTGTTTCTCAATCAACTCATCAGTTAGTCGATTTTCTTTCTCACAAGCAAGATTATCTTCGCAAACGTTGCATAATTTCGATTTTCGAATATGCAAATCTATATTGTATTCCAACCAAAAATTTCTCGATACATTTTCAACAGTCTAAAATATGAAAGTGGTTTTCTAATATTATTGTATTATTGAACTGTACCATTGCAAGGCGTTTTGTTTTTATGAACATTGTACACAAATTTGTAACTAATCATTGGAGTACTTAAAACATATTTTTTGCCTCTATCATTACAGAATCTGAATTTCGTAGAATTCTGTTCGCCTTCCGGCAAAGAATAATATAACGATTTTAATGCTTCTCTTTTTTTGTAATCTTCAGAGAACATTTCCATTTGCAACTTTAATCTTAAAATAAAAAAACAACTAAAGAGCTGAAATTCCTCTACTTTGAATTCTAACAAAAAAAGAAAGAAAGAAATAATGACTTTTTCTCGAAACTTGTTTCAGTTACCTACTAGATTCCTTCACTAATGAATGCTTGAGTTTGTATTGAAAGAAGTGCCTTTTGCATTTTCATGTTAGATTTTATCTGATTTGGCTTGTCATTTGCAAGCATTTCAAAAGTCCACGTTGAAAGATAACGCGTGTCTTCTTTCCCATTCAGATTGAATCTGCCATTGTTCAGGAGAACTTCCGCTGAGAATCGGAACGCGACCTGTGATTGATATTCGCGACGAAATAAGACTGTTGCGAGTGACGATTGCGTAATTGTAAATTGTAAATTCTGATGCATAGAGCCTTGCTCATTCCAAAAGCAGTAAACGAAGTACTCCAAGTATGCGTGATGGCACGAAAGAAAATATTTGCAAGAGCAGTGAATGACAAGCACAAGATTTACTGGACCCACATTCCACCTCAAGACCTTTTTCACGAAACACTTTTCTAATCAAAAAAGACAACTTTCAACTAAGTAGTTGAATTTTCAAACAAATAGTTAAGTGTTCAATCAAAAAGTTGAATATTCGACAAAAAATGTAATTAATGACATTAGGCACTTTAGCAACAGCTCAAAAAATAGGCTTATAGATCATTTCCGCTGGTACTGTACATAAAATTATTAATCAATGCAAATTTTAAAAGACTCTTTAACTATTATTTCATTCTAAAGAAAGTTTTATAATATAGTAAAAAAGTTATTAATTTATAATAGTAAAAAAACTGACAAGTGATATGCTTCCAGCGCTCATTTAAATTGTCAGAACGTAAGTTAATCAATCCCTATCAATTTTAATTTATAAAATAAGCAGAAAAGTACTAAAGTAATTATTAAAATTTTTTTTTAAAGTGGCAATAAAAATATCCAGGCTCTTTTTCAGAATTCGAGGACTTTTCCAGGTTCTTTTTATTCATAATTCTAGGTTCTGTAATAACCCTGTTATATATCCTGTTCAAAAACCTTAACATCGTTTATATTTCTGCATTATTGTTCCCATAGAGGTGCATGAATATTCCCCAAATTCTATTTTCCCTAACATTTATTTTACCTAAAATCATTCGACCGAATAGCAATTTACCTAATTTTCATTTTTGGAAATTACTGTTAGTTTTAATTTGTACCATTTGACATAATTTTTATAATACTGAATTAATATTTAGCATTTTTTTCGAATTACTATTCAACATCATTTTTATTCTTCCGAATAAGCACGTAACCTAAAATTCATATAACCGAAACATAAACGTCGCTCTCCCTAAAATGGCGTCCGGCATTCTGATTGGCTGAATAATGCCGCGAAATTCAAATCAGCCACTCAGAATTCCGGAAGCCATTTTATGAACAGCGACGTTTATGTTTCGGTTAAATGAATTTTAGGTTGCATGCTTATTCGGAAGAATAAAAATTATATCAGGAAGTAATTCGGAAAAATGAGGTAAATTGGCAATTGCGATAAATAAAAATTATACGAAATTGCTATTTGAACAAATGATTTTAGGTAAAGTAAGTATTAAGGAAAATAGAATTTGGGGAATATTCATGCGCCTCGTTCCCATAGTGGCTTTCATTGAAAAAAAAGTGTTATATACAATATATATGTGCATGTGGACAGCATCGATAAGAGAAGAAAAATGGCGGGTGACAAAAGAAAAAATTGCTCACCCAACTGCTTCGACGCATATTGCTGTAGTAGACGCGTCCGTTTCTTCTCATAACCTTTTTGCGTTATGTCCCCTGAAACAAACAGAGACAAAAATGAGAACTTTGTGTACTCTCAAAGGCTCGGAATCTCGGATCATCGAGCGACTTTGCATATTCAGCTCTTAGGCATAGACGCAGAGAGCAGATAATTATTAGCAAAAAAGAAAAAAAAAACTTTTCCACAGTCTGCATGCGGAATTAATGAAATCATGAATTCAATCAAATTTTATAAATACTATTTAATTATAATTTTTTGGGGACTTTTTCTTAGCGTCTTATTGTGCTTATAAGTTCAAACTAAAGGAGGAGGTGTCACGTCCTTTAACTCTGGAAGATTCCCTCGTGTATTCTTTTTAAAATTAATTTTTAATAACTTAGTTTCAAGATACTAATTTAAGAAGAATTAAATTTTAAAGAAAGTTTAGAATTGTATAATTTACCTTCTAGGTTGAAAATTCATGTTTTTAACTAAAAATTCAATTATTTATTTAGTAATTCATCTACTTTGTAGGAAATTTCACAATTTTATGAAAAAGTCGTTTTTTTTTGGTTGAAAACTCAACTGTTTTGTTGAAAATTCGTCTTTTTTGGTATAAATTTAATCTTCTTAATCAAAAATCCATTTTTTTTGTATAAAATTCAACTTCTTGGTTGAAAGATGAACCACTTTGTTAAAAACTGATTGTTTGATTGGAGATACATCACTTTAGTTAAAAATTTATCTTTTTTTTTCGGGTGAATAATTTTTTTTATTGAAAATGAAACTATTCCATTTTTTGTTCAACATTACTCTTTGGTTCAAAATTTATATTTTTGGTTGAAAATTCAACTATTTTGTTAAAAAGAATCCTTTTTGGTTGAAAAGTAAATTTTTGTTGTTGAAAATTCGTCTTCCCGGTTGAAGATTCAACTGTTTTGTTGAAAATTCATTTTTTTTTTTAGTTAAATTCGACAGTTTTTAATTTAGAAATTAAAAATGAAAATCTTTTTTCGTTGAAATATCAACTATTATATTTTTTCGTTAATAATTGATTTCTTTTGGGTAAAAATTAATTTCTTTTTACAAAATTGAAAAATTTTGTTAAAAAATCATTTTCATGGTTTAAGTTTCATCATTTTCATTTAAAATTAATCTATTTAGTTAAAAATTTAATCATTTTGTTGAAAATTCTTTTTTTTTTTTTGCAAAAATATATTTTTTAAATTAAAAATGTCACTACTGCATTTTTGGATTCGTTGATAATTCATCTCTTTTGGTTAAAAATTAATTTCTTTGTAGAAAATTGAACAATTTTGTTAAAAAAATCACTTTTATGGTTTAAGATTCATCATTTTAGTAGAAAATTAATCATTTCGTTTGAAAATTTAACTATGTATTTTGTTTTTAAACATTCGTGTTTTTTTTGTAAAAATTAATTTTTGCAATTAAAAATGTAACTATACCATTCTTGGTTGAAAACTCAACTATTTTGCTGAAAATTTATCTTTTTAAGTTAAGAATTCAAATACTTGGTTGAAAATTATTTTGTTTTGTTGAAAATTTGTCTTTTTGGGTACAAAATTAATCTTCTTGGTTAAAAGTTCAGTTTTTGGTTGAAAATTCAACAATTTACTTTCTAAAAAATTAAACAATTTTTTTTGAAAAGCATCCTTTTTTGTTGAAAAATCGTCTTTTTGGTTGAGGATTCAACTGTTGTACTCAAAATTCCTCTTTTTTGTTTAAATTCGACAGTTTCTTATTTAAAATTAAAATCTTTTATGGTTCAAAAATAATAATATAAAATAATATTTTCTTAAAAAGTCATTTTTATGGTTTAAGATTCATCATTTCCGTCGAAAAACAATCTCTTTTTGATTGAAAATTCAATTATTTGGCAAAAAAATAATATTTTTACTTGAAAATTCGACTACTTGGTTGAAAAATTGCCTTTTTTCGGTATAAAATTAATTTTCTTGATTAAAAATCTCTTTGCGTTTGAAGATTCGACTAATTTGTTGAAAATTAGTATTTTTTGGTTAAATTCGACAATTTTTTTATTTAAAATAAAAATCTTTTTGGTTGAAATATCAACTGTTATATTTTTTGTTGAAAATTCATCTCTCTTGGGTAAACATTAATTTCTTTGTAGAAATTCAACAATTTGGTTAAAAATTCATCATTTTAGATCAAAATTCTTCTATTTAGTTGAAAATTGAACTATGATGTTGAAAAATCGTTTTTTGTTTAAAAATTTATTTTTTAACTGAAAATGTCACGATTCAATTATGGGTGGAAAATTGATCTTTTTTAGTTAAAAAATTCAACTATTTGATTGAAAATTCATCTTCTTTTGTTAAAAATTTAACTGCTTCGTTGAAAATTCGTCTTTTTCGAAAGAAAATTAATCTTCTTTGTTGCAAATTCATGTTTTTGGTTGAGAATTCAAGCGTTTCGTGAAAAATTATTCCACAATGTAGGAAATTCAACAGTTTTGTTAAAAATTCATTTTTTGTTGAAAATTTGTCTTTTTGGGTTTAAAATTCAACTATTTTAGTAGAAAATTCATTTCTTTGGTTCAAAATTTAACTATTTTGTTGAAACTTCGTTTTATATTTAGTCAAAAATCAATTTTTTCAACTTAAAAATTTAACTATTTCATTTTTGGTGAAAATTTTTCTTTTTCCTTTGAAAATTCATATAATTTGTTGAAATTTCGTTGTTTTTTTTGCAGAAAATAATTCTTCTTGCTTGAAAATTAATTTTTTTAAACTGCTTATTTATTTTAAGGTTATTTAATTGAATATTGGCTATAATTTGTATAATGAAAGTTTATTTATGTTTAAAATACCTCTATTCCAAGTATGTAATTTTTGCGATGTGAAATGAGTATCTGAATTCTGATTTCAAAATTATATGTATTTTAATTCTTAATTTCAACTTTTTATGAAATTAGTTTAAAAGGTTATTGATAATTCAAATTTGCAGAAAAATATAAGGTAAAAATTATTCGAATGTTTTGATGAAAATAATTTTGTATTGCTTTTTATGTTGTAAACAGATTAATTAATTATTGAGTGTTCATTTTTTACAATATTGAATTACATAAAGATTGAATTTCAATTGTCTATTAAGTAACATAAATTGATTATTTACTTTAAGATTATGTAATTGAATATTTGGCTATTATTTGTATTACATCGATTACAATTATATAATTTTTTAAAATGTTTGTGATGTTGTGAAATGAGTATCAGAATTCAATTTTAAACATTATGTGTACATATGTTTTAACTTTTTCGAAAATTAGTAAAGGTGATTAAATAATTCAAATTTTCAGAAATGAAATTAAAAGTTTAAAATAAAATATAAAGCTAAAATGATTTGAATGTTTCAATGAAAATAATTGTTTGATGCTTTTATGTTGTAAACTGATTAATTAATTATTAACTGATTCTCTTAAAACTATAAATTGTCTGGAGTTAGTGTAAACCGTCATTAATAAATTAAAATTTCAGAAATGGAAGTAAAAATTTAAAAAAACATATAAAGTAAAAATTATTTGAATGTTTACATTCTTTCAGAATCTAATTTCAGCAAGAATTTAAGTAGTCAGAGACTTTCAACAAATAAATAGTTATGCGAAAAATGGGTAAATATTACAAATTAATAAAAAAGATGGTGCGCAGATTTAATCCAGGCTAATCCGACATAACCCAGAGTAATCCACCTCAACTGGAGCGCATTTTTGAGATGTTTCCCCCAAGGGTCTAGACTCTAGACTCTAGAATCTAGATGAACCAACACTGAACAGGTAATAAGGAGGAATTTAGATATGTACTGGCTTGTCAGTAGGCATACATATAGGAGCGCGTACCATAAATTCAGAGAGACGATCACTTATCATTTTCTTTTCAGCTCCACACACGCTTTTAGCTTGCTTTCCAATCTATCTCACGATCAGTTAGTTCATCCTTACCCTGGCCTAGCTCCTTAGCTCCTAGCTCATAAGTCGCTTTGCTTTGTAACAACAAGCATTGATTTGAGACATTGCTGAAGTTACCAACCATAACTTACTCCAACACGCGATCCCTTACAACTTACAGTTATATACTTACACTCCTTCCTATCTTTACACATACACACCACTAAAATATCCTACAATCTACATACATATATATGTATCATATGTATATTGTATAAGCTTAAGGGCCTGTCGATCTATCTATCGATAAATCAACTGGCAGTTATATATACATAAGTAGAACCGCATTCTTCGATAATGCATCCTAATCAGAAATCTCTTTCTCAGCTGCCTGGTCCAAACAGTCTTAAAAATGTTCTTGAATTTTAGTTACAAATTTTCCTCAAGTTCAAGACACACTTCATTGAAATTCAAGTTGATAGAAAAGTATAGTAAATCTGAGATTTATTTTCTATAATTCTGAGTAAAATTTAAAGTTTTAAAACCATTCTTCAATTTTCAAGGCAAGTATTGAAACCTCTGAGCAGGGTTGTAAAATCAATATACCCAGAATTGAGAGCATGTTCAGATGAACAGCTGCTTAGATGCATAGATGTAAATATTCTTCCATTACCCCATAGAATAATAATATATTTTTTTAAATAATAGTAATGTACTTTTAATTAATAAAATGATTTTATTCATACAAGACATTCAGTGAGGGAGAAATTAGGAGTTCAACTGACAATGCATCGCCAGTGTTAATAATGAAAGGTATATTCAAATTTTCCTCAAGTTCAGGACACGCTTCATTGAAATTCAAGTTGATAGAAAAGTATAGTAAGTTTGGGATTTATTTCCTATAATTTTGAGTAAAATTTAAAGTTTTAAAACCATTCTTCAATTTTCAAGGCAAGTATTGAAACCTCTGAGCAGGGTTGTAAAATCAATATACACAGAATTGAGAGCATGTTCAGGTGAACAGCTGCTTAGATGCATAGATGTAAATATTCTTCCATTACCCCATAAAACAATAATATATTTTTTTAAATAATAGTAATGTACTTTTAATTAATAAAATGATTTTATTTGCACAAGACATTCAGTGAGGGAAAAATTAGAAGTTGAACTGACAATGTATCGCCAGTGTTAATAATAAAAGGTATATTCAAATTTTCCTCGAGTTCAGGACACACTTCATTGAAATTCAAGTTGATAGAAAAGTATAGTAAATCTGAGATTTATTTTCTATAATTTGGAGTAAAATTTAAAGTTTTAAAACCATTCTTCAATTTTTAATACAAGTATTGAAACTTCTGAGCAGGTTTGTAAAATCAATATACCCAGAATTGAGAGCATGTTCAGATGAACAGCTGCTTAGATGCATCGATCTGAGTATTCTTCCATTACCCCGTAGAATAATATATACATATTTTTTTAAATGATTACAAAAAAATGTTAACAAAATAGTCAAATAAAAAAAAAGATTTTCCAACTAAAATGATGAAGCAAAAAAAAATTAGTGCGCACAATGTTCTAGTTTTGTAGAAAATTAAATAATAGTCGTGCGCGTTTTTGTTTTCTAGAAACATAATTAATTTTTCCTCAAAACATGCACAATTTAAAATGAAAAACTCAATCATTTTCTATGAATAATAATAATTATTATTATATCATTTTCTATAAAAAAAATTTTCGACAGAAAATTTAGTTAAATTTTTAATTTAAAAAATTAATTTTTAATAACAAAATTAATTTGCAATAAAAAAACTAACTTTCTACAAAAAAAGATTAATTTTTAACAAAATACATGAATTTTCAACCAAATATTATATTTTTTAATGGAATTTTCAATTAATAAGGTTAATTTTCTACCAAAAAAAAGACCAATTTTTTAAAATGTTAAGCAAATAAAATAAATTTTCAATCATTTTCTATAAATAATAATTATATAATTTTCTATAAAAAAAATTTCGACGGTAAATGCAGTTAAATTTTTAGTTAAAAAATGAATTTTCAATGAAAAAACTAATTTTCAACCAAAGGGAAATTAATTTTCAATTTTAAAAAACTAATTTTCTACCAAAAACGATTAATTCTGAACAAAATATATGAATTTTCAACCAAAAGAGTGAATTAGTCACCGAGAAGATTAATTTTCTACCACAAAAGACAAAGTTTCAACAAAGTAGAGAAATTTTCAGTTAAAAAAAAAAATCTTTGTTAAAAATTATTCTTTTTTGGTAGAAAATTAAACTTATTGTTGGAAAATTCCATTGAAAAATATAATATTTGGTTTAAAATTCATGTATTTTGTTAAAAATTAATCGTCGTTGGTAGAAAATTTATCTTTTTGGTTCAAAATTAATTTCTTTGCCTTGAAAGTGAGTTTTTTTATTGAAAATTAATTTTTTTACTCAAAATTTTACTATATCATGTTTGAACCTTTTTCGTTGAAAATTCATGTATTTTGTTAAAAATGATTCTTTTTTGTACAAAATTAGTTTTTTTTATCGAAAATTAATTTTTTTAACTAATCATTCAACTAAATTTTCTGTCGAATTTTTTTTTGATAGAAAATAATATAATTATTATTATTTTATAATTATTATTTATAGAAAATGATTGAAAATTTATTTTATTTGCTTCGGAACTTATTTCTTTGACTGAAAATTAAACTATACTATTTTTTGTTGAAAATTTATCTTTTTTAGTTGAAAATTCATTTATTTTGTTAAAAATTTGTCTTTTTTTGGTAAAAAATTTATGGACAAAAATTATTAGTTAAAAATTCCATTAAAAAGAAAATACTTGGTTGAAAATTAGTTTTTTTACTGAAAATTAATTTTTCTTTAGTTAAAATTTAGTTTTTTCATTGAAAATTATTTTTCTTTGGTTGAAAATTAGTTTTTTTTAATGAAAATTAAATTTTTTAACTAAAAATTTAACTAAATTTTCTGTCGAAATTTTTTGTTTAAAGAAAATTATATTATTATTATATAATTATCATTTATAGAAGATTATTGAAAATTTATTTCATTTCCTTAAAACCTTATTTCTCTAACTAAAAATTAAACTATTCTATTTTTTGTTGAAATTTTTTTTTTATTTGAAAATTTATCTATTTTGTTGAAAATTTGATAGCAGTGTCAAAAAGCTATTAGGTTGGAAAATAAGTCCGTTAGTTAAATTATCTGTTAACTAAAATAATGCTTCTTGTATTAAAAAAATACATATTTGAATTTTCAATCCAGATGATGAATTTTTTACCAAAACAAGACAAATTTTCAACAAAATTGATGAACTTTCAACTAAAAAAGATAAATTTTCAACAAAACAGTTAAATTTTCAACCAAATAGATAAATTTTCAGGCAAAAAGATTAAATGTCCATAAAAAAAAAGAAATTTGACAAAAAGTGGAATAGTTAAATTTTTTGCTAACAAAAATTAATTTTAAATTAAAAAAAACTAATTTTCAAAAAATCTGCAAAGCATCATACAAGAAAATCATCGGAAAGATATTCTTAGTTAATTCTGTAAAAAATGGAACCTATTCGTTGATAAATAGCCAAAAGCCTATTCGTCGATAAATAGCCAAAAGTCTATTTGTTCAAAAATGGCCAAGACCTGCATTTTTTTATGAAAATTGTATAAATAATTATTAAATTTGCAAAATATCGTAAGAGTCATCGAAATTTAAAAATAGCCAAACTCTGAATTTGTTTAAATAATGAATAATTCTTGGGAATTTTCCAAGCATCATAGAAAAATGGCATCGGAAAGATATTCTTAGTTAATTCTGTGAAAAAATTGAGCCTATTCGTTGAAAAATAGCCAAAAGCCTGTTCGCCGAAAAATAGCCAAAAGTCTATTCGTTGAAAAATGGCCAAGCTCTGAATTTGTTTTTTCAGGCATATCAAAATTCCCTGACAATTCCAGGTTTTCGAAGTAGGGTAGACACCCTGTTCAATTAATTTTAATTTAAAGGTTTCGAATTGACAAACCTTCTACTTCTCTTCCTAAGCTAATTATATCAAAAAATTTAACAAATTCATGATTTATCCAATGCCTCGGTATAAAAAAATCATAAATAGCTCTTTGAACTTTAAGGTAAATTCTTGCCAGTACATGCTTTTGAGTTCTATTTACATCATAATAATTATAAAATTAACGGGCACGTTGGCATTTCACGAAATGTCATGATATATTAAACATGGGTTTCCATGTTCGGCGAAATTAATTTATTACGTATTTTATTTATTGATTTATTTATTTAGACGCTACGATTTCCAACGAAATAGTTAAATTTTCAATCAAACGGATGAATCTTTGTTAAAAAAATTATTTTTTAACAAAAAGTGTAATAGTTGATATTTCCACACAAAAAATATTTTAATTTTCAATAAAAAAAACTGTTAAATTAAACTAAAAATACGAATTTTCATCCAAAGATCTGAATTTTGAATCAAGAAAGATTTTTCGAACAATAAAGAAAAAAAATCTCATCCACAATTTTGAGTTTTCAAGTCATAAAGACGAATTTTTAAAAAAATTGAATATATAACACAAAAATATGAATTTTTTGACAAAATAATTGAATTTTCGACTAAAAAAGATGAGTTTTCAACAAAATTAGTTAAATTTTTAACCAAAGAAATGAGCTTTTAACTAAATCTAAAATAATGCTTCTTGAATAAAAAAATACATTTTTAACCAAATTGTTGAATTTTCAATCCAGAAGATGGATTGTATACCAAAAAAAGACCAATTTTCAACAAAATTGATGAACTTTCAACTAAAAATGATAAATTTTCAACGAAACAGTTAAATTTTCAACCAAACAGATGAATTTTCAGGCAAAAAGATTAAATTTGCATTAAAAAAAAAACTTAATAAAAATTAGAATAGTTAAATTTTTAGTTAAAAAAATTAATTTTCAATAAAAAAACTAACTTTCAACCAAAGAAATAAAATTTCAACCAAAAAGTTTAATTTTTTACCAAAAAATAATAACTTTTAACAAAATACATGAATTTTCAACCAAACATTTTAATTTTTAATGGAACTTTCAAACAAATAGTTGAATTTTCAACTGAAGAAGATTAACGTTCAACCAATCATCAAATAGTTCAATTTTCAGTTAACAGAATTAATTTTCAATTAAAAAACTAATTTTTAAGTCAAAGAAATGAATTTTGAACCAAAAAAGAATAATTAAATGAATTTAAATTAATTAAAATAAAAGGTGTCGCTGTTCACGATTAGCGAAAATCTTGAAAATGTAATCAAATTAAATCAAAATTTATATTTAATATAAATTTGTTTTCATTATTAAAATGGGGATATTAAAAATTATTGACAGATATGTCCAGAAAACGCGGTAAATGGAGCCTTAGAGAAAATTCGAATCAAATTCAAATAGTCGAATTCAATTCTACCTTGATGAGTAGTTCATCCGGAAATATCTTAAACATGTATTTGTTACGTCTAAAAATATCGAAAAAATTTAATTATTATTTTTATTTATTATTATTTATTATATTACTTATATATTTATTTTCTTATTTAATTACAGTTTATACTTTGAAATTTTGATTTCGGTTTATTATATTTGATTTACAACTTAGACTTTTATACACGGAGAAAAATGGATGTTTAAACGTAACATCTAGATCTTCCAGGTTAACATATTTTATGTTTAACTATAGGACAGCAATCTAGATGTTCAAAGTTAGGATCTGTAGATATTAAAAAGTGAGATGTTACCCTGAAACATCCAAAATGTTCAATCTGAAATATCCGAAATATTACATGTATGATTATGTCAACTAACGGCTGCAAATGTTTGAGGAATTTACTTATTTCTGAGCATTTAAGGAATTAATTGATAACTTATTTGTGAATTTAAAACTAAACTTGAATTTTCGTATCGAAAAACAGATACAGGGTATGAAATGCCGATCAGATAATACATTCAGTCTAGCTGAGGTTATGTTTAATATTTTTAATTCAAAATAAAAAATAAAAACGGGGTAAGTAAGCTGAGAACGAATAATATTTAATCTGCATTTAAAATTCTATCTATTAGAGGTTACTTAAACTCATATTTTTTATTATAAATTCACAAACATTTTGTCAAATCACGTTTCAAATGTTCAAAGGTGTTCGAGTCAATATAACCTCAAACTTAAGAACATTGTTCCGTCGTGTAGACAGACAAAAGTTGTTATACAATTTTAATTAAGGATAGCTAATTTTGATTCTTTGAAAATGTTCAAAAATTGTAATATTCCATAATTGTAATATCGAAATTATATAGCCGTCAAATATAGTCGTGAAATTCGAATGCGCATGCGTTCAGATGATTTTAACATCTAAATATGTTACAGTTTAACATAAAAATATTTTTACGCCTAACATCTCAAAAAGATAGTAGATGTTTGGCATGAATATCTGCATGTTAGGCGGAACAATCTTACCCTTTGAACATCTACATTTAAACATCCATTTTTCTCCGTGTATTATTTATTTACTCTTTTATATTATTGAAAGTGGCTTCATAAATAATTTCAATATATCCAATTGCATTTTCAATAAGTTTGTGAATTAAGTGGATACGCAAAGTGATAATATTCAATTTCATGAGCAACTGTACAACAATAATTTATAACAAAAACAATTACGTTCTGAAATACTAAGATTATGTAAACAATAAATTCCTCAGTTCAGCATTATTTCTTTGCTTCTGATGTGCATAACTTTAATAAATGCAAAAAGATTTTTAATTATTTAAAATGTTTTTCAATCTGAAGTTAGCAAATTAAAACAGCACTACTGGCTTAAAAATATAAATCTCTAAATATAATCCCCAATTTTAACAGAAACCTACCTTCTTTACAGTTAGAACTACCAAAGTATCTTAATTTCTAATTTTTTTTTGGAACACCAATTTGCTATAAACAAGAACATTTTAATATAAAATCAAGATTTTATAGAAAATGTTAAATAAAATGATGAATTCTAAACCAATTTTCTGAATTTAACACTAACAAAAAGCATAAAAATATCAATTTTCATAGGAAAAGCAAGTTTCATTTTTTATAACCGTAATAAAATATTATTTAAATCAGAAGACTCATTTCGAGAAACAGAACGGTTGTCACGCTTGGTGGACAATAAGAAAATCTAGCCACAAACTGGTACACGATATCTCTTTAAATTCATCTCAATGAGGATCTGAAAGGACATCAACTCAATTTTTCTTTAATATAAATATTATAACTGTTATTTTGATTTTTTAAATCATTTTTAATTTGATAAATAGGATAGAATAATAATTATTATTACAAACGTCAAAGCCCAAAATGCTCTCAAAACAGGGGAAATAGGGTGATTTTTCACGAAAATAAAGGAATAGGGAAAATCTTTTAAATAAAATTAAGATTTAAAGTTAACATATACGGCATTTTTAACCAAACACTTAAATTTTCAACTAAAATGATGAGTCGTCAACAAACAAAAAATGGATATTTAAAAAAAAAGTTTAGTTTTCAACCAAGTAGTTGAATTTTCAATAGAAAAAGATGAATTCTCAACGAAAAATGTAATACATAATTGATATTTCTGCCCAAAAAATTTAGTTTTGCATCAAAAACATTTGAATTCAACAACAAACAGATGAATTGAAAATTTTCAAACCAAAAATATGAATTTTCAAACCGAAAATATGAATTTTCAGCAAAAAAGTTAATTTTCAACCAAACATTTGAATTCAACAACAAAAAGATGAATTGAAAATTTTCAAACCAAAAATATGAATTTTCAAACCGAAAATATGAATTTTCAACCAAAAAGTTAATTTTCAACCATAAAGTGGAATTTTGTATCAAATTAATAGAATTTTCAACCCAGAAGGATTCTTGTAAATTTGCAAAGCATCAGAGAAAAAAGTCATTGGAAACGTAATAATAGTTGTTTCTATACAAAAATTGAGAATATTCGTTGAAAAATAGCCAAATTCTAAATTTGTTTATGAAAATTCTTCAAATTACTAAAAATTATTGTAAATTTACGAAGCAACATAGAAAAAAGTAATCGGAAAGACATTGTTATTTGACTCCGTAAACAAATTGTGCCTATTTCGTGAAAAGTAGCCAAACTCTGAATATGTTTATGAAAATTGTTAAAATAATTAATAATTATTGTATATTTGCAAAGTATCGTAGAAAGGTATTATTGAAAATACCTTCTTTCATGATTCCCCAAACTAGCTGATCCTATTCGTTGGAAAATGTCCAAGCTCTTAATTCGTTTATGAAAATTGTTTAAATAATTAATAATTATTGGAAATTTGCAAAGCATCATACAAGAAAGTCATCGGAAAGATATTCTTAGTTAATTCTGCAAAAAATTGAGCCTATTCGTTGAAAAATAGCCTGAAGCCTATTTGCCGATAAATAGCCAGAAGTCTATTCGTTGAAAAATGGCCAAGCTCTGAATTTGTTTATGGAAATTGTTTAAATGAATAATAATTATTTAACTTGCAAAATATCGTAAGAAAGAGTCATCGAAAACTTAAAAATAGCCAAACTCTGAATTTTTATAAATAATTAATAAGTCTTGAGAAATTACCAAGAATCGTAAAAAAATGTCATCGGAAAGATATTCTTAGTTAATTCTCTAAAAAAATTGAGCCTATTCGTTGAAAAATAGCCAAAAGCCTGTTCGTCGAAAAATAGCCAAAAGTCTATTCGTTGAAAAATGGCCAAGCTCTAAATTGGTTTACGAAAATTGTTCATATAAATAATAATTATTAAATTTGCAAAATATTGTAAGAGGTATCAAAGACTAAAAAATAGCCAAACTCTGAATTTCTTTAAATAATTAATAATTCTTGGGAATTTACCAAGCATCATAGTAAAATGACATCGAAAAGATATTCTTAGTTGACTCCGTTTTCTTCAAAGCTAAATAAGTCAAGAATGAACACATTTTTTTTTCATTTTCTAAACATCTTTAAATTCCAAAAATAATTAAAATTGTTATGTTTTTCTAAAAAAATAGCACAGGATGAATTCATATTTTCGATTGTTTAATATTGCAATTATAGTAGAATTAGAAGGACGTTATATTCTTTGAAAATGTAACTGAAAGTTAAATTTAATAAAATTATTTATAATTATAACAAAAAAAGTAATTCAAATTTTAACCAAAAAAGAAAAATTTTCAACAAAAAAGAAGAATTTTCTACAAAACACTTAAATTTTCAACAAGATATTTACATTTTCAACCAAAGAGATGAATTTACAACAAATAAAAATTTTTCAGTGAAGAAAGAAAAACTTCATCCAAATGAGTTGAATTTTCAACCAAAAAAGAGGACATTTCAACCAACAAGATTAGTTTTTTACCAAAAAAGACGAATTCTCAAATAATAAAGGATCGGCCTTTAATTAGAAAAAATCTACTTTCAACCAAAAATTAAACAGTTACATTTTGAGTTTAAAAAATAAATTTAAAAAATTGGTTCCAACAAAGTAGTTAAGATTTCAATCAACGAGCTGAATTTTAAACTATAATAAAGAATCTTCAACTGAAATAGTTCAATTTTCAGTTTAAAAAAATAATTCCCAACTGAAAAGACGAATTTTCTACGAACCAGCTGAGTTTTTAACTAAAATTATGAATCTGCAATGAAAAAATAAATTTTTAACAAAGTGGTTCAACCTTCAACCAAGTAATTGAATTTTCAAAACAAAAAAAATACAAAATACAAATTATAAAAAAAAAGTTGAATTTTCAACCAAAAAATATTTAATTTTAATTTTCAACATCAAAATATAAATTTGCCACAAAAAAGTTGATTTTCTACCAAGTAGTTGAATTTTCAACCAAAAGAGATACATTTTTTTTAAATTGTTAAAGCAAAAAAATAATACAATTTGTAATTAAAAATATAATCGTCAGGAGAAAACAACAGCAAGGAAAATCGTGGTGGCCGGCAACATTTTTAACATAGAAATCTTTAAAAAACGTAAAAAAAATTTAATTAAAACTAAAAAATTTCAAATTTATTATCCTTGACAGTGATTTAATGTGTCGCTTATAGAAATTCCCTCACCAACAAAATTCCCTGACTTCCCTTGATTGAGCCTATTCGTTGAGAAATAGCCAAAATCCTATTCGCCGATAAATAGCCAAAAGTCTATTCGCCGACAAATAGCCAAAAGCCTATTCTCCGATAAATAGCCAAAAGCCTATTCTCCGATAAATAGCCAAAAGCCTATTC
>CAKNYM010050380.1:119399-132383 GCA_932195095.1 Andricus curvator
TAAATAGCCAAAAGCCTATTCTCCGATAAATAGCCAAAAGCCTATTCGCCGATAAATAGCCAAAAGTCTATTCGCCGACAAATAGCCAAAAGCCTATTCTCCGATAAATAGCCAAAAGCCTATTCGCCGATAAATAGCCAAAAGCCTATTCGCCGATAAATAGCCATGAAAAATGGCCAAGCTAATGACCACCCTCACAAATAAATAAAATCTAATTTAATTGCAGTATATAATTCTCTTACTGCAAGGTCGTCTCCGGAGTGAAGATCGTTTTCTTGCCAAGTAAACCGGTTGCCCTCTACAGTTGGCCCTTTTCAATTGTGACTTTCTTCTCAAAGGTCGCCTCCTAGGTCCGCTAATTTCACCCGACCTCTGCCCCTCCAACAACAAAACCACAGAACAGCTCCTAACACTTTCGCTACTTTCATCATCCACACCCACCCTAGAGTTGTTTTCCTTCTTACTATCCACAAACAGCACCACTTCCTCTGTTTCGCTCTCACTCGAAGACAAACACTGGTACCTCGATCCCACACCATTCCTCAAACTAATCGCCCCCGTTTGGGCATCCTTTTTCGAGAGGAACCCCAAAAACTGACTACTTGCAAAGTAGTTCCCACGACTCGCAGCTTTCGCTGTCTTGTCCCCCCGAAACTCCTCGCAGAAGATCTTATCTTCATTAAAATCACTAATCTTCGGGGCTGGTTGCGCTTTATTAAATCGCGAACTCGCACTCGAAGTCGAGGAATCAATCGTTGAAGAGTCCACATTTCTATTGTTCATGTTGACAGTTTGATTTTCATTTCTCGAGTTTGACTTTGAGTTTGACCCATCTTCGTTTCTCACCCTCTCGTCAAAATCTCCCGACAAGAGCAGCTTCCGGTCGTCGAACTCGTCTGAGAGGTTCGAAGACCAGTCGTTCGATCTCTCCTCGAGGTCACGTCTCTTCATATCCCCTTGTACGTGATCCTCTGGAAAATATCTGACCTCTCGCCAAACCCTGCCTTTCTGCCTTCCCGAGCGACGCCTCTCTGGAGGTACAAACCACACCGGACTGCCAGGAACTCTTGGCTTCGAACTGGTCACTATCTTCTTCCTCCTGGAACAATAGATCCTTCTCCTAGATCCAGTCTTACCAGATCTACCAGATCTGCCAGATCTTCTCATAGAAGCTATTGCTGTCCTTTCGAAGTATCCTTCAGTGCTGATACTAGGTGCTGGCTTCGAACCCTTTTTTCTTCGGAAAAGTCCGTTCTTGGTCGTTACTGCAGCAGCTCTCAAGTCAGTAGTCAATCTCGAGATGGACTGAGAAAAACTAAACCCAGATCTACTCCCATCTCTGGACGAGTCACTCTTTGGATTCTTTTCCGGGGCAGATACAGTCCTAACTATGGGTCTAGGTTCCCCATCTTTTGAAGAACCCTCGGTTCCTTGACCAGAGGAAAACGAGTGACTCGGAACAGCAGCATCTCTCCAAACTCGACCCAAAGTCACACCGCTGACAAGACTGGAATTGTCTTGAGAATAATTCTCTTCTCGGAGTTGCTCAACATTTTCTGCAAGAATCACCTCTTCCTCCTGGTAGACTTGTCTCTGGGAGACGGGCGAATGGGGAAGGTCAATCAAAAGAGAGAGTTCAATATTCCTTGGGGGAGGAGGAGGAGGAGCTCTTCTTTCGAGGTTGCTCTTTGGTTGTTGTCGCTTTTTCCTAGATACTTCTTTTCTCGAGTCAAACTCCCTGGAAGAATGAATCGAGTCAATCTGACTAGAAGACGAGTCAATCTTTTTCTCTCTCGAGGAATAGGAATCCTGGTGGATCCACTCGTCGTAAACGATCGTCCCATCAGGGGAATCAATCCTCTTCTCATAGTCAGTGTTGTCCTTATCCTCGATCTCCTCTCTGCAACGCAGAAGAATTTTAGGACTACTAGATTGGACGGCTACCTTGGATCTTGCCCTGGGATCTGCAGGATCTTGATCAACCTTTTGGAGCCTGTGTCTCCTTTTTCCCCGGTCCAGGTAACTTTTCCTGATCGAAATTCGCTTGAAGGACTCGCTGCGCTCGAAAGAAGGCTCGTCGCGGTCCTTCTTCCGACCGACGAGCCTCCTGAGGTTCTCAAAGGAGAGGGATCTCATGTTTAGGTTTACAAACCGAACAGTAACATCTTCACTGGCCTTTTGAAAGATTGACTAAAGTCTTTTTCTACTGGCATCAGGATCTTATTATATATTAATTCGCAACCCTGAAGACTCTCGCGTCAAATTATCCTCCCTATCATCCTTAAACGCTTCATGCCAGCTCCTCGAACTACTCTCCTCTTCTTCTTCGACGTAGGCCTTCTTCCTCCTTTTCTCCCGCATATCTCGTACGACCCGCTCTTTTTCCAGGCAAGGTCTCCAAGCGAGATTCGAATCGGCTCCGGTTTCCGCGTCCTCAGCACAAATCCGAGAACCCTTTCGCTTTATATTTTGCTTATAATTCTCTCCTCTCTGGCTTTCTTCTTGGCCATCAGATGGAATCTCTTCCGCTGATGCGAAAGCTTGACCCAACTTTTAGCAAGCTCTTCGGATTCTGGTTTGGCACTTTGCTTTTGATATTCTCTTCTCTTCTCTTATCCGATTATGATAGTCGGTGGGTGGGGAAAGGAGGTGAGGTATCACGGCACCGCATTCCGAGCACTTTTACTTCTCGAGAGGACACTAGCGAACACAGAGAGTTGAGACGCCACTTTGGTACCTGGAGAACGACGAACGCGTATCCGTTTGGTATCGTCCTGGGCAGGTTGGAAAGACCGACTGCAGGCACCCGGCCCGACTGTTTGTGCACTGTGCAGGTCGATCGCAGGGAAGGCGGCCTGCGGCAAATAAAAGTCGTGACACGGGAGTAAAGGAGCTGCAAAGGAAAGGAGTGGTGGTGGCATCAGGCACAGGCATGCCGTCCGTCCACTCTCGCCCGCGAGTCACGGCTCCGCTCTCAGCACTCACGGCTCAGCAGCTCTCCTCTCAGCATCCCACTCTCGCTCTCGCTCTCCTCGCCCTCTCTTCACCATCTATCTCCTCGCCCCACCCTAGGGCCTAGGCCTCATCAACGCACACCTAAACCTCTACCTGTCCTCCTCACTCCCTTCGCCATTATTATTTGTCTCTCCTGCTCTGGCTCGTTTGCTCGCATCACTGGATCTTTCCCCGCTATATGGTTCTCGCCATTTCTAACTTCCTAACTTTGACGAGGAGTTGGTTACGAAATTCTCGAGATACTACAATCAGCCGCGCCAAAATACTCTAAAAATAGGGGAAAATGGGGAGTTTTTTCAACCAAATTAGAGCAGGATTCACAGCCCAAAATGATCTACAAAGAGGGGAAATAGGGTGATTTTAAAAAAAAATAGGGAAATACGTTCTCTTAAATAAAATTAATGTAGATATCACACTGAATTCAACGTGAAATGCTTTAAACTTCTTAGGACTTCAAGCCCAAATTGATTGAAAGTCGATTTTTTTAGAAAACAGTTGACTTTTAAACTCGAAAAGATGAATTTTCAACAAGAAAAAGTTAATTTTCAATCAAGAATAACTTTTCAACCAAATAGTTGAATTTTCAACCACACAGTTGCATTTACAACGAAATAGTTGAACTTTTAAGCAAACGAGATGAATTTTCAACAAAATAGTTGAACTTTTAACCAAACTATTGAAAATACCTTTTTCAATGCTTCCCTAAACTAATTGATCCTATTCATTGAAAAAAGTCCAAGCTCTTAATTCGTTTATGCAAATTGTTTAAATAATTAATAATTCTTGGAAATTTGCAAAGCATCATACAAGAAAGTAATCGGAAAGATATTCCTCGTTAATTCTGTGAAAAATTAAGCCTATTCGTTGAAAAATAGCCAAAAGCCTATTCGCCGAAAAATATCCAAAAGTCTATTAATTGAAAAATGGCCAAGCTCTGAATTTGTTTATGGAAATTGTTTAAATAATTGATAATCGGAAACTTAAAAATAGCCAAACTCTGAATTTGTTTAAATAATTAATAATTCTTGGGAGTTTCCAAGCTTCATAGAAAAATGTCATCGGAAAGATATTCTTAGTTAATTCTGTAAAAAACTTGAACCTATTCGTTGAAAAATAGCCAAAAGCCATTTTGTTGAAAAATGGCCAAGCTCTAAATTTGTTTACGAAAATTGTTCATATAAATAATAATGATTAAATTTGCAAAATATCGTAAGAGGCATCGAAAAAACAGAGAAAACAGTTGACTTTTAAACTCGAAATAGTTGATCTTTTGAGCAAACGAGATGAATTTTCAACAAAATAGTTGAACTTTTAACCAAATAGGTAAATTTTCATGCAAAAATGCCATTTTTTTAGAAAACAGTTGAATTTTTAATCAGAAAAGTTAAACTTTCCAGAAGAAAGATTTACAACGAAATAGCTGAACTTTCAAGCAAACGAGATGAATTTTCAAGAAAATAGTTGAACTTTTAACAAACTAGGTAAATTTTCAAGCAAAAAAAGACGATTTTTTTAGAAATCAGTTGAATTTTTAAGCCGAAAAGTTAAACTTTCCCGAAGAAAGTTTATTTTCAACCAAGAAAGATAACTTCTCTACGAAATAAGATGAATTTTCAAAAAAACAGTTAAATTTTCGACCGAAAATAATAATAAATAATGGAATTTTCAACTAAGTATTTGCATTTTTAACCAAATAGATGAATTTTCCACCTACAAAGATGCATTTTCAATAAAATAGTTAACCCTCAACCAAAAAATTTTCAACTAAGAAGATTAAATTTCTACGAAACAGACTAATTTTCCACCAATAAGTTTAATTTCCAACCAAAAAGGTGGAATTTTCAAGCCAAAAAGGCGAATTTTCTAGAAAACATTAGATATTTCAACACAAAAATATGAACTTTCAACAAAAAATTCATTTTTTGCCAAATTGTTTAATTTTCAAATTAATAGTTCAATTTTAAACCGAATAATTCAAATTTCTATTAAAGTTTTTGAATTTTCAACAAAAAATATGAATTTTCAACGAAAAAGATTATCTTTCGTAACAAAAAAAAAGAAATTTAAACCAAATTTAGCAAAATACATAAATGTTTAATCAAATAATTAAATTTTCAACAAAACAGATTAATTTTTCACCAAGAGTGTTTAGTTTTTAACCAAAAACGTGGAATTTTCAAGCCAAAAAGGCGAATTTTCTACAAAACATTTGATATTTTAACACAAAAATATGAACTTTCAACAAAAAAGTCATTTTTTACCAAATAGTTTAATTTTTAAATTAATAGTTCAATTTTTAACCGAATAATTCAATTTTCTATTAAAATTGTTGAATTTTCAACAAAAAATATGAATTTTCAACGAAGAAGATTATCTTTCGCAAACAAAAAAGATGAAATTTCAACCAAATCTAGCAAAATATATAAATGTTTAATCAAATAATTAAATTTTCAACAAAACAGATTAATTTTTCACCAAGAAGTTTAATTTCCAACCAAAAACGTGGAATTTTCAAGCCAAAAAGGCGAATTTTCTACAAAACATTTGATATTTTAACACAAAAATATGAATTTTTAACAAAAAATCAATTTTGGATCAAATAGTTTTATTTCCAAATTAATAGTTCAATTTTAACCCGAATAGTTCAATTTTCTACTAAAAAAGTTTAATTTTCAAGCAAAAAAGACGAATATTCTACAAAACAGTTGAATTTTTAACAACTGAAATAATTAATCTTCAACCCAAAAAAATTAATTTTTTACAAATTAAATCAAAATTGTTCAGTTTTCAACGTAAAAAAGATGTATCCTCAACCAAACATATAATAGTTAAAATTTAAACAAAAAAATATTTTATTTTGAAATTAAAAACAATTGAATTCAACCCAAAAAAGACGAATTTGTAACAAAGCAGTTGAATCCTCAACCAAACAATTGCATTTTTAGCCATAAAACATGAATTCTAAATCAAGCAGATTATTTTTCTACCAAACAGATGAATTTTAATTAAAAATATCAATTTTTATTTAAAAATATCAATTTTCAATTAAAATTGGAGGAGTTACATTTTCAGTTATAAAAGTTAATTGTCAACCAAAAAAAAAAAAAGAAATTTTAACTAAAATGATGAATCTTCAAAAAAAAATGAATTTTTAATAAAGTATGTAGTTCAAAGTTCAACCAATCAGTTGAATTTTTAACCAGAAAAGGTTTTAATTTTAAACCAATAACAGTTGAATTCAACCAAAAAAGACGAATTTTCAACAAAATAGTTGAATTTTCAAGTGAAACTGCTTAATTTTCTACTAAAAGAGATGCATCTTCAACCAAAAAAAGATTAAAATTCTACCTGAAGAGATGAAGTGGTAGAATTCTCAAGCCAAAAAGACGAATTTTCATCCAGAAGGCAGGCCTTTTTAACCAAAGGGAATACATTTTTAACAAAATTCCTAATTTCAGGTCTCTGTTTTTATATGAAGAAAAGTAACTAATATACATTTTACGTCGTATATTAAGAAAGTCAATCATAATTTACCCAAATTAAATTAATAGGCTAGCTGTTTTTATATGAAAAATGAGAAACGTATATTTCATATCAGATTACAGAAAATAGTTAATCCCTCGATGTCATATTTAAAAAAATTGCATGACACTATTTTCCGACTATTTTTCCAATCTATCCTAATTTCTCTCTTTTCTAACCAAAAAGATGAATTCTGAACATAAAAGTTGAATTTTTAAACAAGTAATTGAATTTTCAAAAAAAAAAAAATTGATAAACATATATATTTATTTTCGTTGCAGCTACATTATTAATAAAAAATTCATTGTCAACAAAAAAAAAAGGATTTTCAACCAAATTTGTTAAATTTTTAACCGAAGAAATTAACTTTTAACTAAAATGATGCAGTTTCAATCATAAAAATAAATTTTTAACCAAATAGTTCAATTTTCAACAAAATAGATGAATTTTCAACTAAAAAAGATAAATTTTGAAAAAAAAATAGAAAAGTTTAATTTTAAGTTAGAGAAATAAGTTTTTAACCAAATAAAATAAATTTCCCACGAAAAAGTTAAATTTTCAACTAAAAAGATTAAATGTCCATAAAAAAAATTGAATAGTTAAAAAAATTAATTTTCAATATAAAAAACTCATTTTCAAGCAAAGGAATGAAATTTAATCCAAAAAAATTAATTTTCGACCAAAAAAAAAATAATTTTTAGCAAAATACGTGAATTTTAAACAAAATATTTTACTTTTTAATGGAGTTTTCAACCTAATAATTGAATTTTCAACCAAAAAGGTTATATTGCTAACAAAAAAAGACAACTTTTCTACAAAACAGATGAACTTTCAAGTAAAAAAAGATACATTTTTAACCAAAAAGATTAAACATCTATCAAAAAAAATGTCGACGAAAAATGGAATAGTTAAATTTATAGTTAAAAAAATTAATTTTCAATTTAAAAAAAACAACTAATTTTATACCAAAATGGAATAATTTTTAATAAAATACATGGATATATTTAACCAAATATTTTAATTTTTAATGAAATTTTCAAATAAAAAAGATAATTTTTCAACAGAAAATAGAATAATTTAATTTTCAGTTAGAGAAATAACTTTTTAAGCGAATAAAATAAATTTTCAACAAAATAGTTCAATTTTCCATTAGAAAGATTAAATGTCTATAAAAAAAAAATTCGACAAAAAATGTAGTAACTTTTTAGTTAAAAAAATTAATTTTCCATACAAAACTAACAAAGAATAGTTAAATTTTCAGTTCAAAAATAATTGTAAAAAAGTTACTAAATCGCAAAATTGTAACAAAGTAGTTCCACTTAGTAGATTTTATTCTAAATAAAGGGTAATTAGTGCGCAATGCTCTGATCTTTCAAAATTCCCTAAAATATTTACAAATAAAAGCTCTTGAAAATGCCTTAGAAGTTTAACAAATAGTTTAAAATCTTAAAAATCCTTTCAAATTGTTAAGATCTATTAAAAAATTATCGGAATCTTTAAAAATACCCTGAAATATTTCAAAAGAATTCAAGACACTTGGAAAATATGTCCTGAATTGAATAGTGAATAATCCACGAGTTAATTTATTGAAAGAAACGTGACATAGGGTACCATAGGGACCAAATCTTGAAAATAGGGTACTTTAGGGGTAAAATAGGGGATATAGGGACCGGTCTGTGAGGCCTGTGTTATACAAATTTTTGAATTGTAGAAACTTGTACTTTATTATTACTTTTTTACTTTTCTACAAGAAAATACAAGGAAAAATTGGCTATTTGTATTTAACTGTATTTTTTTGTTAAATTTTGTAAATTTTTTACAAAAAAGTACATGTTTTAACAAAAAATTACAGTTGTAGAAATTGAAATTAAAAAATTTTTAATTAGATTAAAATGAATTTCAAAATCCCGTTTAACGTCCAATACTCAAGTTAATGTATAGAATTCCTGAAAATAAAACAAGAATCTAACCATGAAATTAGGACAACCACCACAAAATTCTATTGTAATAAAAAAAAAAAATATTTCTTTCGTCTTTTTTATTTTTATTATTATTAAATTACAATATGAAAGCATTTATAATATTTACTAACGTTTCGGTGCTCATACAGCATCCTTATCAAGGTCTTCGTTTTATTTTTGTCCATAGAAACAAATATAATTTTTTTTTTCAAAGAAACATATATATTTTTTTTTGTCCAAAGAAACAAATAATTTTTTTTTAATTACAATAGGAGCATGTTGTAGTGGTTGCCAAAACTTGGTCGTTGCACGGAAAAAATTTATCCGTAAAAAAGTCACGAACTAGTAGCTAGGTCTCGGATATGAGAAAAATTCATCGGATATTTATGTATTTTCGTATATAACCTGCGAACTTTGAGAACGATTGACGAACTCGATGTGAAAATTCTAAAACGGTTCATTACTTTTTTTTACGTGAATAATTACAAAAATATTACGAGTGATTGGGAAAAGATTCTCAGAGCACTCACGAGCTTGCCCGACAAATCTGGGAACTCGAAACTAAGTTCGCCTGTACGTGGCCCACACACACACTCTCCCAAACGCGCGGTGCGTGTGTGCGCTCGTATGTGTGCCTCGAGCTCGTCGGATGAGTGGCTAGAAATTTTATAATACCTATTTTGTTTGGCCTCGATGGCTGCGCGTGTTTACGCACTCCTGGTTTATGTTTAGAAACTTGTGAGTCAGCAGTCTTTGAGGGTTCGAATCTTCTGAGTTGCGAATTTATAAATTAATATAAAATTAAATCGCACAAATACAATTTTTCCTCTTTATATTTCAGTCTGAAATTTTCAGGAACTATTCGTAGGAAATTCGAACTGTTCGTAAGAAACTTCGAAATTTATCCATATATTTCTCATAGAAATAAGGATGTAATGTTTCATTTTTTTATCTCGTATCCGAGACCTAGCTACAAGTTCGTGACTTCTTCACGGATAAATTTTTTCCGTGTGGATTCTTGTTTTATTTTCAGGAATTCTATACATTAATCTCAAGTTTTTACAGTGTTGATAGAGCATCATTCGCTGTTTCCTTTTCCCTTTTTGTAATCGATTTAACATTCTTTCAAACGGTGTCTCCATTGTTTTTATTTGAACTTTTCATTCCAATAATTTTTGTTTTTTTGTTTTTAGGAATTGAAATAGGAGCATTTTGTGGTGGTTGTCCAAATTTGATCGTTAGATTCTTGTTTTATTTCCAGGCATTCTATACATTAAGTTATAGAAATATTGTACTTTCTTGTAAAAAATTTTTCCACCAGGGTTTGCGAATTTTTTTAAAGAATTCTTATTTTTTGTCTTGTTTTTAAGCTAGTCGAAAGGATAAAAGATTTGTTTCAAACGAGATTTAATGTCCTTCAGTTCTCTTTTCGCTGTTAGCAAACAGGGTCCCATAAAGGTCATCCGCGGAGGCGTGCTCCGGATGAGAGGAATTCCACCATGGGAAAGAAACATCGACGATTCAAGATTCATTGGAGAGAGTACTTTACTTATACTTACGTCTTACGACTTACGTATTGCAAGATGTTGTTTAGTTTTCTTATTTGCTCCAGCTGATTTCACATCACATGCTTGCTGCATGGAAATGTTTATAAATCACTACATATTAAGCAAACGCAGGCCTCGGACTCAATTAAGAAATTCAAAATAGTCTCAGTTACTCAGTAGTTAGCATCAATTTGGAAAAATAGACGGAAAATAGGGTCAAGCAATTTTTTAAATATTACATCGAGGGATTAACTATTTCCGTAATCTGATGATATAAAATATGCATTTTATATCATATATCATTTAGTATATGCATATACTCAATTTAGCATAAACGTGCATGAAATTTAGTATACGTGTATACTAAATTCAGAATGCATGTACACGAAATTGAGTATACGCCGAAACAAAGGACCGTGTTTCTTAATGTGAACCTTCACCGATTTCCCTTGTTTTCACAATAATCGCGAGCGATATTTTATCATTGCATTTTATAGGATTAATACTTATTTGTTGTGTTTCTAACTGAAAAATCACGATTACTGGGACATATACCTTAAATGTGAATAGTATTTTAAATTTCACTTGAATACAATAAAAAAATTCAGGATAGCAAGTTTTATTCAATTAACATATCCTAATATATGTAACGACTTCTTGAGTTTTCATCTTACTTTTTGAAACTTCACATGCAAACGTTTGAAATTTTCAAATAATAATATCGTAAAGCCGCGTAAATCGAAACGCACTTGCGCAGCTGAATATAGTAAACACTAAACACGTACATAAATTTTAGTATACAGAAACTATGAAATTCATATACGTAAAAAAACGTACTGTACGCTCAATAAATTTAGTATACATATAAGTTCATAAAAGAAATTTAGTATACGTAACGTATACTAAAATTACAAAGAGTAATGAATTTAGTAAACATATAAGAAACTGAATATGCCCGTGTATACTAAAATTGCAAATATTTCTAACATTGTCGGTAAATTATGATTGACTTTCTTAATATACGACGTAAAATGTATATGTATTAGTTTTTTTCTTCATATAACAACAGAATCCTGAAATTAGGAATTTTGTTAAAAATTTATTCCTTTTGGTTAAAAAGGCCTTCTTTCTGGATCAAAATTCCTCTTTTTGGCTTGAGAATTCCACCACTTCATAAATGTAATCTTTTTTGTTTAAAGATGCATCTCTTTTAGTAGAAAATTAAGCTGTTTTACTTGAAAGTTCAACTATTTTGTTGAAAATTCATCTTTTTTGGTTGAATTCAACTGTTATTGGTTTAAAATTAAAATCTTTTCTGATTAAAAATTCAACTAATTGGTTGAACGTTGAACTACTTTATTGAAAATTCATTTTCTTCTGAAGATTCATCATTTTAGTTAAAAATTCATTTTTTTTTTTGGTTGAGAATTAACTTTTGTAACTGAAAATGTAACTATTCCAATTTTGGTTGAAATTTGATTTTTCTTAATAAAAATTGATATTTTTAATTGAAATTCATCTGTTTGGTAGAAAAATAATCTTCTTGATTTAGAATTCATGTTTTATGGCTAAAAATGCAATTGTTTGGTTGAGGATTCAACTGCTTTGTTACAAATTCCTATTTTTTGGGTTGAATTCCATTAAAAAAAAATTTTTTTTTACTATTACATGTTTTGTTTATCTTTTTATTTATTTTTTGTTAATCTTTTGTTTTTCATATTTTTTGGTTGAAGACTCAACTACTTGCTTAAAAGTTGATTTAAATTGTAAAACATTCAATTTTTTTGGTTGAAGATTCATTATTTTAGTTGTTGAAAATTCAACTATTTTGGTAGAAAATTAATTTTTTGTTAAAACATTCATATTTTTGTGTTCAATATCAAATGTTTTGTAGAAAATTCGCCTTTTTAGCTTGAAAATTGCACTTTTTTGGTTGGAAATTAAACCTCTTGGTGGAAAATTCATCTGTTTTATTGAAAATTTAATTATTTGATCAAACATTTACATATTTTGCTGAATTAGAAAGATATTCTTCTTCGTTGAAAATTCATATTTTTTGTTGAAAATTCAACAATTTTAGTAGAAAATTGAATTATTCGGTTTAAAATTGAACTATTAATTTGAAAATTAAACTATTTGGTGAAAAATTAATTTTTTGTTGAAAATTCATTCATTGAATTTTCAACCAAATAGTTGAATTTATACCAAAATGGTTGAACTTTCTACCCAAAAAGAAGAATTTTTAACCAAATAGTAGAATTTCAACCTAAAAGATGAATTCTGAACGAAAAAGATTACTTTTCTACCAAAAAAACTAAAACGGATTTTAATTTTAAATAAAAAATAGTGGAGTTGATAAAAAAAAGCATTTTTAACAAAACAGTGGAATCCTTCACGAAAAAAAGAATTTTCAACAAATTAATTGAATTTTTAACCAAAAAATATTTTTTAGTGAAGAACATGAAAATTGAACCAAATTATTGAATTTTCAAGCCAAGAAGACGAATTTTCAACCCGAAAATATAATTTTTTAACAAATTAGGTCGTCTTAAACCAAACAGTTGGATTTTCTACCAATATGGTTGAATTTTAAACCAAAAATATGAATTTTCAATAAAAAAAAGTTAATTTCAACCAAATAGATTAGTTGTCTACAAAATTGTTAAATTTTCAAGCTGAAAAGACGAATTTTCCACACAAAAATTAAATTTTCAACAAAAAAAGATTTTAATTTGTAAAAAGAAGAATTTTCAACAAAATACATCAATTTCCAACGACAAAAGATCAATTTTCAATTTAAAATATTAATTTTCAACCAAAATAATTGAATTTTTAACCAAATTGATCAATTTTCCAGCCAAAAAGACAGATTTTTAGATAATACTCGAATTTCCAACTATAAAATACAAATTTCCAACAAAAAAGTTCATTTTTAACCA
>CAKNYM010050380.1:167143-190122 GCA_932195095.1 Andricus curvator
CTTTAATCTTTGTTTGTGAAATCTTTTGTGTTCGTTTGAAATCTTCTTAAATTTCTTGAAACTATTTTTTTTTAAATCTTTGAAATGTTTTGAAATCTTACAAATCTGGTGTACTGTACCCTTTTTGAAATCTTTAAATTCTTTTGAAATTGTAAGGAATTTTTTGAAATCTTTCCTAGATCTTTTCTATTCCTTGAAAATCACTGGAATATTTGAAATCTTTTGAAATTAAAAAAAAAATTGAAATCGTTTATAATCTTTAAAATGTTTTTAAATCCTTGAAATCCCTTTTTAAAATCTTTCAAACCCTTGACGACTTTTGAAAGTTTTAAAATCTTTGTGAAATCTTTGAAAACCGATGTACACGCCTTTTTCAAATGTTTGAAATCCTTGAAATTTTTATGAAATGTTCAAAATCTTTAGCAAGTTTCTCTGAAATTTCTTAAATCTAGTGTACACGCCTTTTTTAAGTCTTTGAAAACCGTGAAATCATTGTGAAATGTTCAACATTCCTTGAAATATTTTTAAATCCTTAAAATATTTTGAAATCTTTCTAAATATTTCTAAATATTTTGTACATTTTTTTAATCTGGTGTACACTCAAAAACTGACTGGTCAACTGAAATCTATTTATTCTGTAATGAACAAAAGATAAATATTATATCTTGATAAATAAAAAACTTTTCAGTAGCAAGATTTCTTCTAAACTAGATGTTTCTTTCACAACAGACTAAAAGATTTAAATTACTTTTTTGCATTTCAATAAAATAACTGTTTTAGAAAGCAAACAAAAATTAAATTCAAGGTTCTCGTGAAAAATTCAAGAAGACTTGGTACGCAAAAGGGTAGAAAAAAAATCTGCCCGCTTCGCGGGCACATTCTCATCGCGCGCTTCGCGCGCGGCTCGCTTCGCTCGCAAGTTTGAGCGCGCCTAGGGCGCGCAACTGTTGGATCTCGCGCTTCGCGCTCGATCATATATTTATCTCGCGCTTCGCGCTCGATTATGTATTCACCTCGCGCTACGCGCTCGGGCGTATCTACATCGCGCTTTACGCACGGTTGCTCTAGATTTTTCAACTTCGTGTTCGACTTCGATGAAAAGAAAAAGTTTGTTTGCAAATATTAGAAAATTATCAAAACCTCTACATATTAAGTGATTGTTAAATTTGTTTTTATTTTAGACTGAAAAGGAACTTCATTTACTCAAGGTTCTATCGACCTTAAGGAACACATTCTCATCCAGACACTCGCGCTTCGCGCTCGATATTTGATTTGAAAATCATTTGAACCTTGCGTTCCACGCTCGGTTCTGTGCATTTGATTTTTCTATTTTCAATGCTGTTTTTTACGAATAAAACAAAAACTACGCGTCATATTAAAAAGTGAATGATAAGAAATTTGTAGATCTTTTTTGGGTGCACAATTTTGGTGGAATGATCTTTTCTCGTATCTTGCATAGTTTCACAGCAAAATGGAATTTTTGATTATTTTTTTGTGCGATCAAAATTTGAATTTTTTATTTTTCAAAAAATTCAAAAAGTTGTTATGAAAATATTATAGGGCGTTCAAAAAGCAACGTTTTTCTCCTCTTGACTTTTTTTCATATCGTGCGTTTTTCGGCTTAAAATGTACATTTTCGTTTGTTTTTTGGAATTTTGAAAATGCTATAACTCCAGTAATTTTTGTTTTATCACGAAAAGTCATTAGAATATTTTGTTCGTCATTTTGCGTACTACTAATAACCATACATAGAATTTTTAAATCTTCAAAAAAAGTGGTCTCAAAAATTTTCAAAATGTGCTCACTTTTTGAATTTTCATCCAAAATAGCTGGTTAACGAACTCGTTCTCTATTTTTCGGCCATAAAAAAGTGTGCCAAAGCTCAATCAAATCTGATCATTTTTTCGAAAGTTATCGTGGCTACAGACAGACAAACAGACAGACAGACAGACAGACAGACTGACAGACAGACAGACAGACAGACTACAGACAGACACCTTGGTAAAAACCGTTTTTTCTGGCTCAGGGGGTCTCAAAACGTGGAGATTTGATGAAAACCGACTATGTCAAATTTTACATAAAACCAATACCTTCTCATTAGAATGAGAATGTAAAAATTGATTGGGAATATCGAAATTTTGGTTACGGTACGGCTGAAAAACGAGACCGATTCTCAAGTTGCATTCCGCCGTCTGCGGCGATTATTTTTACATTGTCAACCTGCCGACCTAGTTCCGTCAACTATTAACGGAACTGTAAACTAACTTGAAAAATAAAAAAATAAAATAGTGACAATAGTGGCACAAATTTGGAAAAATAGTAGCAAAATAGTGGCATAAATTTCAAAAATATGTATACAAATCACACAGGCTAAAATACAGAATACAGAGTAAATGTTTCAGATAAAGAACTCTAATTTTTATTATTTCTGTTTTTTTTTTTTAAGATTAAAAGGTAATAAGTTATTAACTGACATTCTTCAGACCAAAGAAAGAATCCATAAGATGTTGAAGATTCTTTATTCCTTATTTTCGTCGACGTTTCGAAAACGAATAGTTTTCCTCATCAGGACAAGAGCGTCATTAAAAAGTTGTAATTCATAATTCGAAGTCAAGTATTAGTACCATTGTATGTGGAATTTAAATAAGATACAAAATTCTATATTTCTCCCTTTCTCATTATTCAAATTGAGATTTTTATTATTTTAAATAAATAATAGATGAAAACTTCATCTTAAATGCAATGTTAATTGCAATTAGAATTTTTTACATCAGGGATCATTGATTAAAATTGATAAAAACATTTTGTGAATGAGAGACAAAACATTCGTTTTGCTCAATTTTTCACGTACTAAACGAGAAAAAAAAGTTGTTTTTTTTAACATCAAATAATAAATAATATGTGTAACTTGCATTTTCTTCTTTCTAACATAAAACGCTATGGATTTGCAAATTAGGTATACTTGCACAAATGAAATAAATTGTTAAACCCATTTTTTTAAAGTCATAAGGCACATAATAATTGAACAAATCAGTATTGTAAAAAAATTTCATATCACATTGATAATTGTTCATTATATGCAGGTATTTTAAATTTCGAAAAAATTTTATAGTGCAAATTCTAAGACGAAATTTTTTATAAAATTATTCAATTCAATATCTTATACGAGGGTTGCTACAGAATTTTGAAAAAAATTTAAACTTTTCAATTTTTTCGATCTTTACCATTGGACAATATTAAATATGCTTCGTCTTATTGAAGAAGTCTTCTGCCTCTTAAATGTGTCGATATATTTTTAAATATATTGACAAACAGACTTTCATCACTCGATTTCCCAAAAAACTCTAAAATTTTGTAGAACATTCTTAAACATTCGAGAACTGTCTAGAAAATTCCACAATATTTCACAATTCTAGAAAAGTTAAAGAATTCTATAATATTCTATAAGTCAAGAATACCAAATTTCTTGGAGACTTTTAGAAATAAAGAATGTCCAACAAATTTCAGTAATTCAAGATAAATCCAGAACATCGAATCTTTTCTATTTGAATTCTTATCAATTGAGAAGGTTTTCTAATCTCAATTATTTTTCAAAATAGAAAGCTTTTAAACTTCATCACAATCAGACGCTCAGGAAATAAATAGATCAGGTTAAAACATGTTAAATTAATTTTTACATAATAAATATTTGTTTAATTTACTCAGTCAAAAAATTGCTTTTGTTTATTCAATTTGTTTTTGCGAATAGAGGAGTTCAATTTAAGACAAATATTCAAAGTCAACCTTATTTTTTTGACTCATTTTAAAGTGAACAAGATAAATAAACAATCTTACGCTGAAATGTTAAAAATGGGCTTTTATTTATTAAATTTGTTTATGAAAATGGAAGATTTTAATTGCGGCTTAAGACTCGTTTGCAATCTTTCTGGACTCCAATCAGAGTTGTTTGTTTGAAAATATTCTTTAACTCAGAAATACCAAACTTTTCATTATGTTTCTAAAATTGTTTATTAGAATGAAGATTATTAGCCGTCAACAAACACTTACTGTTGTCAATTTTCATTAAGAAAAAAAATGTATGTTCAAAAACACAAAAAATTTGCTATTGTTTATAAAATTTGTTTATAATACTACAAATTGTTAATAGTGAACCATTTGTTGTAGTTGATTTTGCGCGAAAATGCCAAAATTTTACTTTTGTTTATGCAGTTTGTTTATACAAATAATGGTCATCACATTTTGACAAACATTTATGGGAATGAAACTATTTTCCGGTATATATTTTGTACAAACCTATTTTCATAAACATTTCACATTATTTTCATAAAAAAACTGGATAAACAAAAGTAAACTTTTGGAAATGTTAAGCAGCATTTTTTTTCGCGCAAGCTAGCCTTAAAATGCGTTACCGGAGATACTTGGCTACAGAATATTCATGATTATTAACAATTATCATTTTGTATAAACAAACTGAGTAAACAAAAGGAAAATTTTGGCATTTTTGCGCAAAATCTTTGTTTTTGTTACACAAGTCTGCCTCAAAATGCGTTATCGGGAGGCTTAACTACAAAAAATTGTTGACTATTAACAACTGTCAGTGTTATAAACAAGTTTTATGAACAATAGCACATTTTTTTTGTATTTTTTAATAGAAAAATAATGAAAAGTTTAGCATTTCTGAGTTAAAGAACATTTATTTTCAAACAAACTCAAATCCTCCATTTTTTATAAATAAATTTAATAAACAAAGGCGCCCATTTTTAACATTTCAGTATAAAATTTTTTATTTTTCATCTTATTCACTTTTAAATGACTAAAAAAATAGGATGACTACGAATATTAGTCTTGAATTGAACTTCTCTATTCGCATAAATAAAAGCAATTTTTCGACATGTTGTGAACAAATTAAACAAATCTAACTAAATCTGAACTAAATTATTCTTTTTTGTGTAGTTTTTCAATTTGGGCGAAAAAAAAATCCCATAATATACAATAAAAGTTTGGATAACTATTTTTTTCAAGTTTAATTGTTTTTAGGGACATATAAACATAATTTTCCTAAGATTCTTTGAGAAAATTAAAAAAGATTTTTGAAGATTTTAGATACGTCATATGAAAAAAAAGTTAATCTTCAACCAAAAACTTTTTATTATCTTGAAAACTTTCAAAAGCTTTATTAAAAAACTTTAACACTTTATTTCGAATTTTCAAAAACCTACTTTTTTTTTTGAGTTTTTTGAAATCTTTTCAAATTTTAAATCATTTTTGAAATTTTTAAAACCTTCTGAATATTTTTTTAAATGATTCGAATTTTTACTTTATTATTCTCTTGAAATCTTGCATAATTCTTAAAAAATTGGTATCCTTTCAAATCTTTTAAATATGTATCTTTTAAACTTATTAGAATTTTTTCTAAAATTGTTTAGTCTTGCAAAATTGAAAAGTTTTTTCTCCGACTTTCTTTTCCTAAATGTTAGAAAATCGTTTGAAATCTTTAAAAAATCTTTTAATATATTGACTTAAAATTAATTTGTTTAAATAAAGAATCACTTCAAATATTCCCAGGAATCTTAAGCAAAATTTTTTGCTACCTTGAAACCTTTCAAAATATTTTTAAAAATTCCAAATTTTATTTCGAATCCTTCAAAAATTTACATTTTGTTTTAAGTTTTTTAATTTTCTTTTGCTATTTTTGAAATTTTGTAGAAACTTCCAAATATTTTTTAAAACACATCAAATTTTTCCTAAAATTTAGAAAAAATGCTGCAAAATTAAAAAAATTACATTCAAATCTTCCAGGTTCTTTTTTTTATAATTCTGGAAATCTTTTGAGTTATTCTCTTAAAATAAATGTTGTAAAATAAAAAAGCATTTAATGTTTTTCGAGATATCCGGAAAAAAAATTTTTTATTCTCTTGAAACCTTTCAAAATTCTTAAAAAGCTTCTAAATTTTTTGTTTGAAATCTTTAAAAATCTACATTTTGTTTTGAATAAAATTAGCTTTGTATCCTTTCAAAACTTCTAAATATGTAGCTCTTAAACTTTTTAGAATTTTTTTTAATTGTGTAATCTTGCATTGAAACATTTTTCTTTGAAATTTTCTACATTCTTTTCAGAAATTTTAGGAAATCATTTCAAACCTTTAAAAATCTTTTCTTTTAAATAATTTTTCAACAAAAAGATTACTTTAAATTTTTTCTGGATTTTTAAGAAAAAATTTCATTGCCTTAAAATCTTTAAAAAGCTTCAAAATTTTATCTCAAAATCTTCAAAAATGTACATTTTATTTAAAATTTGTCGGTACAAATTTTTCATGAATTACAATGATTCTTTATTTGTAAAAATAGCTTTATATTACATACTTTAATTAACTATTTTGTTAAAAATTAATTTGTTTAGTTTGAAATTAATTTTTTTAACTGAAAATTTACGTATTATATGTTTACTTGAAAACTTATCGTTTTTGGTTGAAAATTCAGGTATATGGTTGAAAGTTGATGTATTTTATTGGAAATTCGTTTTTTTTTATAGAAAAATGATCTCAGGTATTTTTCTTTTCTCTTTTTTATTTTTGTCCAAGAAAAATTTGTATAATAACTCTTTGGCTAGAATAATTGAATTTTCAACCAAAGAGATTAATTTCTACGAAAAAGACGAAATTTTCAACTAAAAAATAACTTTTCAACAAGAAGATTAATTTTCTACCAAAAAGAACGAATTTTCAACCAAATACAAGAATTTTTAAACCGCCACTAGAATTTTCAACTAAAAACGATCATTTTCAACCAAAAATTTAAATTATTCGAATTTTTTCAAATTTTTTCTTAAAATTCTGAAAAACAAAATTGTCTTAAAATCTTCAAAATTCTGTTATTATAATTTTGAAAATCTTTTGTATTCTTTTAGAATCTTGTTAAATATTCTCTTAAAATTGATTTTTTAAAATAAAAAATCAATTAAAATTTTGCCATGCATTTTAAGAAAACTTTTTTATTATCGTGAAAATTTACCATCGCTTCAAAACTTTCATTTCCAAATTTTTTTATAAAACTTTGTTATCTTGTTAATTGAAATGTTTTGCTTTAAAATCATCCACATTCTTTTTCAAAATTTTAGGATATAATTTAAAATGTTTTGAGATCTTGTCATTTTTCTCTTAAAATTTATTTATCAAAATAAAATTCAGTTTAAATTTTCCCAGGAATTTTAAGAAATTTTTTTGTTATCGTGAAACCTTTCAAAATCTTTAAGAAGTTTCAAAATTTTCATTTCCAAATAATCAAAAATGTACGCTTTTTTTAAAACTTCTTTCAAATGTTATAAAGTTTAAATTAATTTTGAATCTTTTTAAAACTTCTAAATTTATAAAATTTTGTAATCTTGCGAACTGAAAAATTTGGCTTTAAAATCGTCCATATTATTTTTCGAAATTTTAAGAAATATTTTTAAATGTTTTGAAATCTTTTTTAATTTTCTCTTGAAATTTATTTCTTAAAATAAAAAAACAGTTTAAATTTTCCCAGGAATTTTGAGAATTTTTTTTCATTCACTTGAAACCTTTTAAAATTCTTAAAAAACCAAATGTAGGTTTTTGAAGATTCGAAGTAAAATTTGTAAGTTTTAAAGCTATTTTAAGCTATTTTAATAGTAAATAAAGCTATTTTTTTAGTCATTTTAAAGTGAATAAAATGAAAAATTAAAAAATGTATACTAAAATGTTAAAAATGGGCCTTTGTTTATTAAATTTATTTATAAAAATGGAGAATTGGGTTCGCTTGAAAATAAAGTTTCTTCAACTTAGAAATGCTAAACTTTTCATTATTTTTCTGTTAAAAAATACAAAAAAATGTGCTATTTTATTCAAAAGAAAATGTAGATTTTTAAAGATTTCAAACAAAAAGTTTAGAAACTTTTTAAGAATTATGCAAGGTTTCAGGAGAATAAAAAAGGAAAAATTCGAATCATTTTAAAAAATATTCAGAAGTTTTTTAAAAATTTCAAAAATGAATTAAAATTTGAAAAGATTTAATAAGATAAAGTTTTATAAAAAAATTTGGAAATGAAAATTTTGAAGAGATGATCAATTTTCACAATAATAAAAAAAATTTCTTAAAATGCATCACAAAATTTTAATTAATTTTTTATTTAAAAAATCAATTTTTAGGAGAATATTTAACAAGATTCTAAAAGAATACAAAAGATTTTCAAAATTATAATAACAGAATTTTGATCCAAAAATAATTTTATTCAAAACAAAATGTAGATTTTTAAAGATTTCAAACAAAAAAAATTAAGAAGCTTTTTAAGAATTTTGAAAGGTTTCAAGAGAATACAAAAAAATTTCTTAATATTTCTCGAAAAACATTAAACGCTTTTTTATTTTACAACATTTATTTTAAGAGAATAACTAAAAAGATTTCAAAAGATTTTCAAAGTTATAAAAAAAGAATCTGGAAGATTTGAAGGTAATTTTTTTAATGTTGCAGCATTTTTTCTAAATTTTAGGAAAAATTCGATCTGTTTTAAAAAATATTTGGAAGTTTCTAAAAAATTTCAAAAATAACAAAAGAAAATTAAAAAACTTAAAACAAAATGTAAATTTTTGAAGGTTTCGAAATAAAATTGTGAATTTTTAAAAATATTTTGAAAGGTTTCAAGGTAGCAAAAAATTTTGCTTAAGATTCCTGGGAATATTTGAACTGATTCTTTATTTAAAAAAAATAATTTTAAGTGAATATATTTTAAAACATTTTTTAAGAGATACATAATTAAAAGTTTTGAAAGGATATAAATATAATTTTATTCAAAACAAAATGTAGATTTTTAAAGATTTCAAACAAAAAATTTAGAAGCTTTTTAAGAATTTTGAAAGGTTTCAAGAAAATACAAAACATTTTCTTAAAATTTCTCGAGAAACATTAAATGCTTTTTTATTTTACAAAATTTATTTTAAGAGAATAACTAAAAAGATTTCAAAAGATTTCCAAAGTTATAAAAAAAGAATCTGGAAGATTTGAAGGTAATTTTTTTAATTCTGCAGCATTTTTTCTAAATTTTAGGAAAAATTCGATGTGTTTTTAAAAATATTTGGAAGTTTCTAAAAAATTTCAAAAATAACAAAAGAAAATTAAAAAACTTAAAACAAAATGCAAATTTTTGAAGGTTTCGAAATAAAATTTTGAATTCGTAAAAATATTTTGAAAGGTTTCAAGGTAGCAAAAATTTTTGCTTAAGATTCCTGGGAATATTTGAACTGATTTTTTATTTAAAAAAATTGATTTTAACTGAATATATTAAAAGGTTTTTTAAGAGATACATAATTAGAAGTTTTGAAAGGATATAAATATAATTTTATTCAAAACAATTTAGAAACTTTTTAAGAATTATGCAAGGTTTCAAGAAAATAAAAAAGGAAAAATTCGAATCATTAAAAAAAATATTCAAAAGATTTTAAAAATTTCAAAAATGATTTAAAATTTGAAAAGATTTAAAAAACCTCAAAACAAAATGTAGGTTTTTGAAGATTCGAAATAAAATTTTTAAGTTTTTTAATAAAGCTTTTGAAAGTTTTCAAGATAATAAAAAGTTTTTGCTTGAAGATTAACTTTTTGTGTTCATATGAAAGGGTAATTAGTGCGCGCATGGCGCGCAAAAGGTTCTAGTATTTTTGAAAGAAAAGTGAAAAAAGTGTCATAACCTCAAAATCAATAGTGCAAAAAGACCCCTTTCGAAATAAACAAAGTGTCGCAATCGGCCGTGGCAGGTGGCAAATGACAGCAGGTGAATGATGAAAAATAAGACAAAAAGATAGCCAAGAAAAAAAGCAAGAATCGCCTCGCAACAAAAGCGATCTTGGCAAAATCCTGCTGCCCTTTCCCAACTATTTGTCACTCATTTAAAATGTATTTTTTGCGAAAGTGAGCTCTCGGCTGCCGAAGTAGCCCTGCAAGGGGGGTCTCGAGATTTCGAATTGGTGACAAAAGCTAGCCCCAAAGGCGCGGCCACTGAAACCTGTTTGAACACGTTTTGGATCGGAAAATGGGTCGAGTTGTTGTGAAAATAAAGAAGACGCCCGTTCCGAGTGACAATCCCGGGGAGGAGAAGGTACCGGCGTCAAATCGCGAATTATAAAACGGCAAGAGTGAGATCGATTATGAAGTGGATTGTTGCGAGAGGGTGAGTCAGAATTGACTGAAGTTTGACTAACCTTCCGACAGCTCCAGGTCCAGTTCCGCGAGCTGTTCCGCGAGTTCCGGACACCTGCCGATTTCGATGTTCAACTCGGCCATTCCGTGCTGATTAATTCACTAATTCATTCCACCACTGTTCATTCCGCAACTTCGACCACCATCTTGGACAAACTGACTGACTCTCTGTCTCTGACGTCGTCGTCGAGCATTAACATGGATGAACGAGGTATAAATTAAAGGGACGTAGCGCACAAACTTTCCTAGATGTCGCACCCTGTCGAAATTATGTCTACTACATTATCCGTCATCGATAAAGAAATCTGCAGACGAGAAGTTGGATTTATATCCGTTGAGGGCACTGTCCGCAGGTCAGTTCGGCGCGAAACGAATTTTATTTAAAAAATTAAAAATTGCTGAAATCAGGAAACTTCGAAAGTTGTTGGAATTAGGCATTTTCACTTCATAGTCAGCTAACTTCACTTCGTTAACTGCTGAGGGGAAAACAATGGATCAAATGCATGAGATTCGCTCCATTTTTCCCCTATTTTGTTAACATCTTCGTAAAAACTAATTTTTTCGATATAAGTGTATTTGAAAAAAAAGTTTTTGTTTTTCAAGAACTATTTAATGATTTAATAAAATGTTAATAATTATTATTCATTACGAAGACATTACAAAAATAAAGTTTTGACCCATACATTTGGTCCATTGTTTTCCCCTCAGCACTTAATGAAGTGAAGTTAGCTGATGGTTGAAGTGAAAATACCACAAAGTAGTATAAGGAGATCCAACTCTAATATAAGGATACCCCCAAAGATATTATATCTTTGATACCCCCCATTTTTCCGTGCCCACTTCCTATAGCATACCCACAGCATAGCAGATTAGGTATTGTAGCGCCTCTCATGAGAGAATTTGAAATTGTTGAAAACCAACGGCAAAACCTATGTTATAAGGGTTTTCCGCAAGAGGCGCTAAAATACGTTATCTAAAGTGCTATAGGATGTGGGCAGGGAAAAATGGGGGTACAATTTTCCGAAATGGCCCATAAAGTTGGATCTCCTTATACTACTTCGTGGAAAATACTTAATTAGAGTTCTTAAATGCCCAAGACTTTATGTTGAGCAAATGCTTTCGGAAATTTGCTCAGCATTTCAGCTTGAATAGAGCATTTATAGAGCATTCAAGAGAATTTAAAGCATTAATTGTTTAAACAAATATACAGGGTGGCCCATTTTAATCTATAAATCCAAATATCTTCTAAACTACCCCAGCTACATAAAAAACAGTTTATACAAAAGTTGACCAGGAAATAGGGGTCCATTTACCTGCACCATTTATTTTTACCTTGAGGTCAATTTTCAAGGTCATTTCAAGGCTTGGACGATTTTTTAAAATGGAAACCCCTATTTTTGACTGCAGATTTGAATAGAGCGGAAAATTTTACGCCGAAAATGTACTATGGAAATCTTGTTCTTGTGACCTTCGAGAGGTCAACGGTCAAGGTTAAATGCCAAAAAAACGAGCAGATGCTCTTTTTCTGAATTTACGTGGTTTTCTGGGTTCACACTTTTACATTTTATCGACTTTTTAAAAGCATCTTAAACGTTTGCTTCACCCAGAAAACCACGTAAATTCAGAAAAGGGGCATCTGATCGTTTCTTTGAATATTTTACCTAGATTTTTGACCTCTCCAAGGTCACCAAAAAAAGATTTCCATAGTACATTTTTGACGTAAAATTTTCCGGTCTATTCAAATCTGCAGTAAAAAATAGGGGTTTCCATTTTGAAAAATCGTCTTGACCTTGAAAAATTGACCTCAAGGTCAAAATCAATGGTACAGTTAAATGGCCCCCGATGTCTTGGTCAACTTTTCTATGAACCGCTTTTTATGTAGATGGGGTAGTTTAGAAGATATTTCGATTTATAGATTAAAATGGGTCACCCTGTATGTAATAATTATCAGAAATGTCAGGGAAAACTTGACAAAGTTAGGGAATTTTCGATAAACTAAAGTTGAAGTTAATTTTATTACTATGGTTAAAAATTGAAACTATTTGGTTGAAAATTAATCTGTTTTGGTTGAGGATTAAAACTATTTTGTTGAAAATCCATCTTTTTTTGTTGAATTCAACTCTTTTTGGTATACAATTAAAATCTTTTTTTGTGGTTGAAATGTAATATATCACGTTTTTCGTTGAGAATTTATCTTTTTTGGTAGAAAATTTAACTGCTTAGTTGGAAATGGAACTACTTTGTAAAAAATTCATTTATTTGGTTGATGATTCATCATTTTAGTTGAAAACCCTTTCTTGTGTTCAAAATTTAATTACTGTGTTGAAAAATAATTGTTTTAACTGAAAACTTAACTCGTATACATGTTTGGTTCAAAATTTATCTTCTTAATTAAAAAATTCAAATATTTGGTTTAAAATTCCTGTATTTTATTGAACATTTTAATTTTGTGGGAGAATAAATAATCATCTTGGTGACTAATTCATCTTTTTGTTTGAAAATACCTTTAAAAATTCGTAGATTTGTTTCAAAATTCATGTAGTTTGTTAAAAATTCATCTATTTTGGTAGAATATTCATCTTATTGGCTGAAAATTGATTTTTTTTTTGTTGAAAATTAGTTTTTTTCTTATTTCTTTTTTAATAGAAATTCAATCTTCTTGGGTGAAAATTATACTATTTCGCTGGAAATTTACTTCAATTTTATTGAAAATTAATTTTGTTACTGAAAATTTAACTATTTGTTGAAACTTCATCTTTTTGGTTAAAAATTCATATTTTCTGTTGAAAATTCATCATTTCAGCTCAAAATTAATTTGTTTGATTAAAAATGTATCTTTTGGATTTAAAGAACACATAAAAAGTGTTTAAAACATATTGAGAAACAAATTTTTTTTGCATCAACATTATTAATCTTCTGAGTGTATGGTTTGTTTTATACCAAGAAGAATTTAGAAATTGGAATATTGTAGCAACCCTGAGTAAAGGCACTGCTTAATGCGAATAGTATGTTTTCCATTACTATTACTTATTTTATCATTTAAATTTAGCGCCCTTTCCAATTTGAAACGATACATTTTCCGGCGAAATTTAAATAATGTAATTATTGTTAATAAAGATAGAAAATGCAATATTTTAAATCCTAATTCGAAATGCTCATATATGCTCATTAAATTCTCAAAGCACATAAAGGTCGAGCATATTCTCATGCTCGCGAGAATATCTCCGAGCACTTCAGGCCATGTTATACATGAGTCACGTGACCTATAATTATCGATAATTCTTTTGCAACAACTCACGTCCACACCGAATGATATATCGAGTTGAAATTTTGGAGAAAGCCTCGGGAAACAATAATGTACGTTTGTACACAACATTTGGCTCGAAATGTTGAAGAAAAAATGTAATGAATAAGGAAATTCACAAAAATACCGACCGTGCTGTAGAACTCTGTAACCAATTTTCAATGTTCCCAATGAAACATTTTTGAGGTTCTGGCTCACATGTCTTGAGGAAAATGATGCAAACATCGGTTGCAAAAATCACACTTGATAATATTTGCTGGTTTGGTGCAAATAAAGAAATTGATATTTGATATATCCATGGTGTCAGCACTGTTGATAATGCAGATCCCTTGATTGCCGGTCGATATTTGTTATTCCAATAATAACTTTTTTTTCTTCCCCAACTCTATGCTTTACCACACACGGTCCTTTTATATTTATTAATATTTTCGGAAATTTTTTCCGCTCTATTTTAACTTTTATTTTTAAATATGGGACAAAAAATATCGATTTCAGGACTTGCTGGGTCACGTGACTAATGTATAACATGGCCTTAAGGTGCTTTCACACGATTGCAGATCAGCAGATTGCATGCAGAAACGTCACAAGAGTGAAAGAATAGGCTGCTCTCCATCTCTTTCACTCTTGTGGATTTTCTGCATGCAATTTGCTGATCTGCAATCGTGTGAAAGCGCCCTCACTGAATTGAGAAATTAAACTTTAATGGTGGACTCCCATGGCGGATGAAAGCAGAAACTCATGAGAGTGAAAGAGATAAATAGATCTATCCGTCTCTCTCACTCTCATGAGTTTCCGCTTTCATCCACTGCTTTCATCTGCCATGGGAGTCCACCATAAGGATAAATTTTCACGGAACTCGATTTTTAATTATTCCTTGACTATATTTCACATAAGGTTCCAATCTAGGTTCTCGACCAATCAGATTTGCCATAAACCAACATGGTAAATAGAAATGAATCCTATCAGGGGGATGGCTCTCCTATAAAGGCCCTAATAGGATTCATTTATTGTGACTTTGTTAGTTTATGGCAAATCTGATTGGTCGAGAACCTAGATGCGAACTCGATGCATAATTCAACAAATTATTCAAAACAGGCCTCCGCGAAAAAGCACCATCATTAAATCGAAATAAATACAACCATTTTGTAAGGGTACCTTTTCACAAAAGCCTGTCTTGAATTAAGTATTTTCACTCAGTCACCAGCTAACTTCACTTCGTTGAATGCTGAGGTGAAAACAGTGGGCCAAATGCATAGAATTTGGACCATTTTGGCACTATTTTGTTAATATCTTCGTAAAAACTATTTTTTTCTATATAAGGGTACCTTTTCACAGAGCTTGAATTTAAATTTTTTCATCGAATTAATATTTCAGATGGGATTCGCATCTAGGTTCTCGACCAATCACATTTCCCATGAACCAACGAGATAACTAGAAATGAATTATATGTGAAATATTAATTCTACAATTAATTCAGAATCCATGCTCCGTGAAAAGGTACCCAAGGGCAAAGATATATTATCTCATCTCTGATATTATAAACCTAGATGCGGCACCTCACTAGCGAACCTACAATAAGTTCCAGGAACTAAAAAAATATCATTGGTTAAAAGAGACAGAGATATCTCCATCTCTTTTTAGCTAATGGCATTTTTTTAGTTTTCGGAACTTATTATAGGTTCGCTAGTGAGATGCCGCATCTATGTTTATAATATCTTTGCCCAAGGGTAGCTTTTCACGGACCTCCAATATGAATTATTCATTGAATTAAAATTTCACATAGGGTTCCAATCTAGGTTCACGACCAATTAGATTTGCCATAAACCAACAAGGTACTAGAAATGAATCCGGTGTAAAATATTAATTTCACGATGAAATCAAAATCCAAGATGTGGCACCTCACTAGCAAACCTATAATAAGTTCAAAAAACTAAAAAAATGCTATTGGTTTAAAGAGACATAGATATCTCCATCTCTTATTAACCAGTGGCATTGTTTTGGTTCTTGGAACTTATTATAGATTTGCTAGTGAGATGATGCATCAAGGATTATGATATTTTTGCTATTGTTTTCCCCTCAGCTAGGGTTATGAGTAGAGTTTTCAGTCGGGTAAATTACCCTGGTAACGTACGGCAATATTTGTAAGTTACCGGGAAACTTACCCGACGTTCGTTCTCGGCGAGTATTTATGAGAATTTATTTTTTTCTTCTTCCAAATTTCCGTGAAGCGCATTTATGGCAACGACAACTCTCTTTTGATTATCCACTTCTTTTTCCATTCATTTTTTCCAATATTTTTTATTTAGTTCACCAAAGACAAATTTCGAAAAAAGATTGTATTCAGCTGTTTCTTTAAAAGCGTAGAGGTGCTAAGAACACCTTATCTTCAGTTTGAAAATGTCACATTATTTAGTTTAAATAAGAAACTGCTGAATGTTACACATGTGAACAGTATTTCAAATAAATAATTATAGTTTATTCTATTTTATTATTTTAATTATTTATATTTTTTCAAATATAATAATTTTATTTTTTGAAGTATTTGCAGTATTGCAAGACCTGTTTATAATTTGTTCTATAAGAGCCAACATTATCTAATTACTGATTTTTTTAGATTTTAGAGGGTTGTCGACCACTGTGAATAAATGTTCAAGATGTTATAGTTAATTTTCGATCATTTGGTGTATTTTTGTGATGACAAATATTTAAAAAATATACCAAATGATCGAAAATTAACTATATAACATCGTGAACATCATCTAATTACATTTAAAAATACAGAAAAGCATTATCATTGAATATTCTCATAAATTCTCGAAAAATTCTCGAAGCTTCGGTAACATACCGGTATGTTACCGGTAATATTACCCGATTTTCAATTACCGAGAATTCAAAAACTCTAGTTGTGAATCTATGAAATGTTTCATTGAAACATTGAAAGTTTCATGAATCAATAAAACGTTTCATGGGACCAAAGTTTCTGAAACGTTTGAAAGATTCACAAACACGTAACTAGATTTAAACTTTCTTAAGCAAATACGTATTTCTATATCAAATATTTATTTAAAATATTGAGAGATATAGCACTGATGAAAATTAAAACACGTTTTTGAAAGAAAACAATTCATAAAAATAAGCCTGATAGTTCAATGAAATTAGCAGAATGTTATTTTATTCATTTCCATTCGAAGTTTCTACATTTTTCATGAAATCGTTTTAAAAATGAAACATTCTAAAATTAAATATGTATTAAATACGAAATTGATTTTCATTTTATTGGAATGAATTTTCACATTTTTTAAATAAAATATTAAAAAAATTACATGTTATTAACAATTTTTTATTCGAAAACTCGACTTTTTGGTAGAAAATTAATCTTCTTTTTTCGTTTTGAAAATTCATTATTTTTGGCTGAAAATTTAATTATCTCGTTCAACCCTCCTTTTTCTTGGTTCAAAATTATGTTTTCAACTGAAATATGAACTATTTCATTTTTGCTTACAATTTTCTTTTTACAAATCCATCTCTTTCAATTTAAATTTAACTATTTTATTGAAAATCCCTCGGGATAATTTAAGCTGGAAAGGTGCTGCCTCTACCGAAGAGAACATGCAATTTTGACGGCTTGTTACAAATTATATCGACTATATTGTCCACTGTCGATAAAGAAATCTGCAAACTGCTATCGGTCACAAGTACATTTTGCCCGCGAAATTCAAATTTAGGGCACCATTTTATTAGGATGAAATTCGTGATAGAAAATGATTTTTTTATCGAGTACATATATTCATTATTAGTAGGTTCATAGCCAGTGAAATACAAGTCCTTAATTCGAAAATTTCATTGATTTTTTTCTCACTTTTTCAATATCGAGTTCAATATTTTAAACAATTACCCAGAAATGTACAATTTTGTGATAAAATTCAATTCACCTTGACAATAATGGATCCAAAGAAATTAAATTGTTTATTTTCAGCAAAATAAAAAAACTGTACAATATTTTTCATTTGTGTTTTATAGAATCTGTAAACTTTTTCTCCTTGAAAATAAACCACGATTGGTGAATCAACTGTTTAAAAATCAAAAACTTGAATCTCTAACATTTTACAAATTAAACATTATTTCAATATTTTTCAACTTAAACGTTCAATATCGTAAAATTAAAAATCGCTCAGCCTTCTAATTTGATTATTATTAAATTGAAGGCCTTCAAAATTAAATAATCCCCAAATAAGCAGACAATTTTAAAATTCTACACTTAAATTTTCAATTCCAAATTTTCAAAATTAAATAATTTGAATTGGACAAGTTATAAATGAAGAAAATTGAAAATTGAACAAACTTTTTTATTTCAAAATAATCATGCTACAATTTTAAAAGGTTTAAACTTACCAAGGGGCATCGCCGACCTGTGGGGTAAAGGCGACTTTGCTTATAACATCGCTATCATTCAACAGTTTTAATTCTACTTTGTATTAAATAAATCTATTTTATTATAGAGATAGTGTCACTTACTAAAATCTTGAAAATTGACGTTGTAAAAGAAAAATTATACAGAAAACAGTTTTGACAACGAAAGAATGGAAGATGCGCTGGCAGAAATATAAAGTTTTCAACATAAATGGCAATATCAACAGAATGAAAATTTGATATTTGGACGGATAAAACAATACCACATTATGTACTTACAATAATTGAACGTAATTCAAGTCCAAAGTATATTAAATATAGTAAATAATTGAGGCCTCACCAGGGGGGCAAGCCCGACGAAAATAATTGTTTACACGTGCTTAGGTCAACTTAGGTGGTACACGTATCATAAGTTTTGTGGATAAATGATCGGTAATGTAGAACAGCCACTTATCTTCTGGGCTACATGCAAGAAACTATTAAATATTATTATTTTTAATCCGGTCGGTAGAGCAGGTGTTTCTTGTATTAGTACGACAGAAACCTTTGCGCGTAGTCCCTCTCTAGTAGAATGTCAACGAATAAGAGGTTATACCTCAGCTATCACTATTTTTATTCAAAATAACTTATTCTTCTTGTTAGATATGTTTAGCGATAGTTTTTCCAGTACATAAAATACCACAGAAGCGACCCAGTGGGCAAAAAAATTGAGGATGTTTTAGGGACGTCTTCGGGACATCCCTAAGACGTTTTTTGGAACAAGTCTTTTTGACATCCTAGGGATGCTCTTAAGAGGTTTAACGTCAGTACGAAAGATGTCCCGAGAACGTCCTATGTCTTTAAGACTTCTTTTGGACATTGGACGTCTTAGAGACGTTGATTGGACTGACATTGGACGTCCCAAGAACGTCCCAAGGACGTTCCTGGGATGAACATGGTTTTGTGCCCCCTGGTTAACTATCATATTTTGCCATCTTTAGATGTTTTGACTTTCATGAAAAGCTGCAGTCGCCTTTGCCCTCCGGTGTGGGGCAAAGCCGACGAAATACAGCTTGTTAGGAATAATGAAATTATAAAATCATTGTTTTATTCATGTAATTAATAATTATAGAAATATGATACACAATAATGTAGGACTCGAAATAAAAAAAAATGGATCAATTCCACATCTTATTAACTTTAAAAAAATCATTGACTGTTAACTGGTCGGCGCTGCCCCTCCTTACAATGCCGATTGCTGGTTTTTAAATTAATTAAACTTTTAAAACTTCAGTACGAGAGAAAATTTAAAAATTATGAATGATTCAAGTTGAAATTATTCAATTTCGAAACTTGTAAAAAATTTGAATAAAATTAAAAGCCTTTGAAACTGGACAGTTTCTGCCCTCAATCATAAACAAATTTTCAGCACTAATAACAGAGAACTGAAAAATCTCGAACGTTTGAAATTCATCAATTTAAAAACAAAGATGATTTAAATGTAATGCGAGACCAGAGCCGCAGGAATGCAAAACAGAAAAACACCGGCGCGTTCGTTTGGACTTAATATCTTTGATTATATTCTAATCTACACTGAAAAAATTTTGGGCAAGCAGCTGTCTTCTTAGTGAGAACGCAGCGCCACCACGGCGGTCGGTGCAGCGGCCACACCACATTTGAGTGAGCAATAGTGCCAAACGTGCGAGCAGATCCTTTCCCACGTGTTGGGAACGCTGCAGTCCCACAAAAGAGAAATTTCTACCTTATAGGTTATAGCTTATAGGTTATGTGCACGCGCCTGTTCACGACGACAGGCTTATATATTGATAAATTATTTACATTTGAGATCATTGCGTGAACGCGAGCAGTTATTCTTCTCTAAGAAGTCATCTACGATCAAAAGTTCACTTGTAAAAATAAAATAAGCACGAATATATACGATAAACCGTTTGTCGGATGAAACAACCTCCTCGCGAAACTCGGGTTGGGAATGCCGTTCTCCCGCATAAACGGAGCGTTACTGTACCAACACTGTTGGGGCTACAGCTGTTCCAATGTGGGCACACAGCATGCCCAACAAGAGAGAAGATCCGCACCAAGCTGCGGGCGAGCAGCACGCGACTCATTTGGTGTTGCAGCTCTATCACGTGGGCGAGCAGCTCGCCCAAAATTTTTTCAGTGTACCATTCTATTATATTATTACATTATAATATACAATACAATCCTCGTTATTCTTGTTTCTTTCTTCCTCGATTTTGTGCCCAACCTTCTTAACTCATTTTTGCCTCCGACTATACTTTTTTACCATACTTTTGCTATCAGCCGTGCAAAAAATACGTAACGCTTTTTCTTGACCCCCACCCCCGGCCCCTCCGTTCTCGATGAAGAAATAAACAGTATCCACTCGCGTCGCAATTGTCGTATCATTTGTGATAAAGAAACTTGTATTCTTAATTTTTCTCGTAATTAACAGTATCAGAAAATATATTTGTCGAACGAAATGCACCCCGCCGGCCTGATACACCTATCAGCGTTTATCTTCCATGCTTCCAAGAGAAGTAATGTAGTGTCCTCGTTATGAATCTATCATCTACAATGACTTCCGCACAATTATTTCAAGCCAAAAGTTGATTTAATATGTATCGGTGGATAACAGATATGCAATAAAAGTTGAAGGTGAATTCAAGAATTTGAGAAATGATTTGGGTGATGTGATATTTTCCAAATGTCCTCGAATGATGAAAAAAAGTTCTGAGATGGAGCCTTCAGAACATGAGCAGCAGTAATGCGTCCACAGAATCAGGATTATGAGGAAGGAGAAGTTCAGAATGAAGCTCATCACTCTAAAAGTCAAAATAATTGTTCATCAATTTTTCAAAAGACGGAAATAACTCGGGCACAAGAAGAGAATGATGAAGAAGAAATCACAGGAGAAACTGCTCTTGTTAATAGGGATTATGATACTTATTGCACCGAGATCGAAAGTGATAGTGATTCAACGCAGAGAAGTGATACGCGTGAGAATTCGGAAGATGATCTTCGAGATAAAGGATGGGTATCCGACATTCCCAGAGTTACACAAACTTATTATGAAGCAGGACCTTCTAATGGACTGGTTTTACCTACAGTGGAGCTACCCAGTTTTGGTGATGTTTTTGTCAAAAAATCGACCAATGTTACCCTGGAAAATAAAACTTTCTTTAAGGGTCCCGTGACAATTAGCACAGTTGTCTACAGAAATTCTAAAAATGAGAAAGAAAAAATGGATGATTCTGAGAAGAAAAGAGATTCCGTGCCATGCCAAAATAGTTCCGTTTCGGAAGATCCACAACACTCATATCACAATATTAATAAAGGTAATGATAAAAATATTTTTCTTTTGAAGTTGAGAATGAATCAAATCTAAAGACGCTTAAAATCAGAAAGAATACAAGTATGTATTTTTGGAAATTAATATATTAGGTGTTCAAAGTTATCAATATACATCCTTTGGAATTTTAAATTTATAACAATGCCTTTTTGGCTATAGTCTAAGATGTCAAGAGATAGAGAATCAAAAGGTAGAGAATCTTTATGCTAGAAAGAGATAGAGGAAATGTATTCCATTCTATCTCTTTGTCAATCTAAATTCACGTCTATCTTTTTCAATCCTCTCTTTTCTATCTTATCATATCTTTTATCTACCCACGTCAATATTTTTCTATCTCTCTGTCAATCTAAATTTCCGTCTATCTTTTCTAATCTCCTCTTTTCTATTTCATAGTATCATACATCTATCAACGTCTATCTTTTTCTATCTATTTTTCAATCTAAATTCACGTCTATCTTTTTCAATACCCTGTTCTCTATCTCATCCTATCCTTTAGCTATGCACGTCAATATTTTTCTATCTTTCTGTCAATCTAAATTCCCGTCTATCTTTTTTAATCTCCTCTCCTCTATTTCATAGTATTGCATATACATCTAGCAACATCTATCTTTTTCTATCTATTTTTCAATCCAAATTCACGTCTATCTTCTTCAGTACCCTCTTCTTCATCTCATCGTATCCTACATTTATCAACGTCTATATTTTTATTTTATATCTATTTTTCAATCTAAATTTACGTCACATCTTTCTGCTACGCGGTCAACATTAAATGAATTTTAAAAATAAATTCCCTAACTTTTCAACGGACTCCCCAATTTTGAACGATAGAAAATGATAAGACTACTCAATCGCGGAAGACAGAAACATTGATAGACAAAGATTCAAATTTATATTAAAGAGATAGAATGAAGTAAAGAAAAAGATAAGGGGCCGTTAAAAAAATACGTAACATTTTTTCCTGCCATTCCCCCCCCCCCCCTACGTAAAGTTTTTTCTATAGTGTTAAGTTTGTTTCTAAGCACTAGGAAAGAAACTATAAATTCATATTTTTAATTTCGGCACAACTCTTATTGTTTTTAGTTTCTATTACATTAATACTTATCGTATCGAGACATGAATCATTAACGCTCTTATCGATAAGACGGACTACCCTGTACTGACCCGTAAACACAATTTAGGAAGTGCAGTAACGTAGTACGCATAACAAGAATCCCCAAACTTAAGGGATATCACATATAGTGTGTGTAAATTTAACATTGGCGTAACGCTTGAAGTGCCCCCCCCCCCCCCTCCTATAAAGACGTTACGTATTTTTTGAATGATCTCTAAGGGTCCTCAGTTACGGAAGATAAAGAAGGAGATTGAAAAAGATTGAAATTCGTAATAGATAGATAGACTAAGGGATAGAAAAATATAAGTGTCCTCGGTCGCAGGTAGAGAAAGAGATAGAAAATGATTGAGGATGGCGATAGGAAAAGATAGCGTTTTAGGGATGCAAAGTGACCCGTTGAGAGAGATAGTTCCAACTTTTCCTATATCTAAATTTCTATTTTTTTCGAAATTTTTATTTCCCGCAGGGGCCACCACGAAGTAGTACAGGGAGACCGCACGCCAATTTTACAATATTCTATCATATTTGTTTTAATTTTTTTTCCGGTATCTTATAATATTAATGCAGTGAAGGCCTTTTCCGGGTTTATGATGTTTTTA
>CAKNYM010050381.1:7788-42305 GCA_932195095.1 Andricus curvator
ATGAAAAAAAAAGAATTATTATGAAAAAAAAAGTTATGAAAGCCGATCCGATTCAAAGGCATCATGGAATCAACAAATCTCCTCGAAAACGAATATAGAAAATTAATAAATTATAATGAATTAATAATATAATAATAAAAATGATAAAATAAAATAAATGAATAATATAATAATATAAATATAAATCCTTTCAGGAAATCATGCGTTTCGCCGGAAGTGTTTATGTATCATGACGGAATTACGATGAATCCGTATTTTACCTCACATGGTAATCAGATATTCTGTGGTTACTCGTAAAAAAATTGATTGTATCATAGAATTTTTTAATTATGAAAAAAATCACGAAAAAAAAATTAATATTGAAAAAATATATATATGAAAGCCGATTCGATTCAAAGGCATCATGGAATCAACAAACCTCCAAGACAACGAATGTAGAAAATTGATGAATTATAATAAATAAATAATATAATAATATAAATGATAAAATAAAATAAATAATATAATAATAATAATATAAATATAAATCGTTTGAGGAAATCATGCGTTTCGCCGTAAGTGTTTATGTATTATGAGGGAATTACGATGAATCCGTATTTTACCTCACATGGTAATCAGATATTTCGTGGTTACACGTACAAAAAAATCGAGTGTATCACAGAATTTTTCAATTATGAAAAAAATGATAAAAACGGAAAATTATTTTTTAAAAAATTATTATTTAACAACAACAAAATTATTAAAGATAATGAAATTATTCGATTCAAAGGCATCATGGAATCAACAAATCTCCTCAACAACGGATATAGAAAATTAATAAATTATAATGAATAACTAATATAAATAATAGAATAAAATAAATAAATAATATAAATGAATCATATCTGACTCTAAAAACCATCTGATTTCGCACTACACTTTCAGACTGTTATTTTACAATAACAGCAGTTATGAAACATTTTTTTTACATTGAAATTTCACCTAGATATCTTCATATATAAAACGTGATTTTAAATCAGAGATGATATTTATTTTTCAAAATAATTTATTGTAAATTCTTTCAGACAGAGAAATGCATTTTAATGAAAAAAACCTTATTTAAAAGTGTGTATGAGTTTAAATTGCCAGATATTAGCATTCAGTGCTACAGTCATTATTGTGACCCAACGTCTGTTCCGTATCGGATTAAGAGTGCCTATCCTTAAAATAATATCAAACATATTTCAATTAATTTTTTTCTGAAAAAATATCTTTTTCTTTCGCTCCGCTGGGAATCGAACCTCAGAGTTTTCGATTGCCGGTAGGGTGCTTTCCCATTAAGCTACTAGAGAGATCGAGAGAAGAATCTTTTTTCAGAAAATACACGCATTATTTTGCTAGAAGGTAGAAGTTAAATATTCTCAAGGAATATGTATTATCATCAGAGAATAACAGAAATTTTTAACGTCTTTTCAGACTAGATGGAGATATAAATTAAAAATTATTTTGATTAATTTTTTTTTGAGAAAAGATCTTCTCCTTTCGCTCTGCTGGGAATCGAACCTCAGAACTTCCGATTGCCGGTCGGGGGCTTTCCCATTAAGCTACTAGAGAGATCGAGAGAAGAAAATTTTTTCAGAAAATACAAGCATTATTTTGCTAGATGGTACAAGTCAAATTTTTCAAGGAATATGTATTATCATCAGAGAATAACATAAATTTTTAACGTCTTCTCAGACTAGATGGAGTAGCTTAATGGGAAAGCACCCGACCGGCAATCGAAAGTTCTGAGGTTCGATTCCCAGCGAAGCGAAAGGAGATCTTTTTTCAGAAAAAAATCCATTAAAATAATGTTTTATTCTTATCTCCATCTAGTCTGAAAAGACGTTAAAAATTTCTGTTATCCTTTGATGATAATACATATTTCTTGAAATATCAAACTTATTGAAAATCATGAATATTGAATATTTCGACATAAAATTTTTAAGCTTTTTAAGAATTTTTACTGGTGTCACGAATACAAAAAAATTTTCTTAAGATTTCTGAGAAAACTTAAAATGATTTTTTATATTTAATAATATTTAGAAAGATTTTAAAAAATATTGATTAATAAATATCAATTGAATAATTATTAATTTGGAAAAAATTTGAGGAAGTTGAAAATTTATTTCGAAGTTTTGAAAGTATTCCAAAATAATTTGAAACTTGAAAAGGTTTCAAAACATTTCAAATCAAATGTAGATTTTTGCATGTATTGAAAGAAACATTCAGAATCTTAAAAGCATTTTGCAAGATTTCGAAATAGTGAAAATTTTGTATCAAAATATCTAGAAAAACAAAAATTTTTTTTTTTTTTTTCAAAAAATTAATTTCAAAAGAATATTTTAAAAAATTTCCGAAATTTTCAAAAAAGAATTTAGCAGATTTTAAAGCAATTTTTTCAATCTTGCAAGAATTTCTAAAAAATTTAAGAAATATCTGAGTTCCAAGATAATATTAAAAAAATTTTTAATGATTTTGTTTTTAAAGAAATTTTCGAGAGAATATTGAAAAAGATTTCAAAACAAATTTTGATGCATAAATTAATCTTTTCAGCTTCAAATTGATTAAATTGCTATAATTTCTAAAATTTATGAATTTTTTTAACTAGTTTTCAATTTATAGTATTGAAAATGATACCGCGAATTTCTTTTTTTTTAAATCTTTAAACTATACAATATATAAAAGTTAAAATTGTTAAATTTTGCTGTATAATCCATAGAATACAGAATATACAAAAAAAAGTATATAATATAATTTTATATATAATCATATATATAAATATAATTTTTTATTAAATAATATCAGGAGATTTTAGATTGTTCTGAACAAAACGTTGAAAAGTACCTCATTTTTCCCTAAAGAACAGGCAGTTTTTTCAGTATAAATATTTAAAACATCTTTTTTTAGTAAGGAATAAAAAAAATAATAAGCAATTTCAAATGCTTGATGATAAATAGTAACACATTGATGCTCAAAGAACAACAGTTATAAACAATTTACGCATTCCAAATTATTAAGTCATTGTTAGTAGAAGTTGAATTCTCTTTAATTTTTTTTACAAATAATTTGAAATTGGCTGCGGAATCCCTCAGTTCAGAAGAACATTTTTTTTACAAATGCCATACCTTTTAATAGTTCATATGCAATTTTAAATCAGCTATGTTATCCATTTTAATATTTTGGTATAGGATATAAAATCAGCAACCCTCAAAACTTCAGTATAAGATGTTGTATAAAAATCCGTTGATCATCTTAATTTTTAAATTTTGGTAGTCTCCTGGCAATATTTTGAATCTGTCATTTTGAATTTGTTACTTTCGATGTCTTTATTTTTTCACGTCGATAGGATAGGATAGAATGAGATAGGACAAGATTTTGATATGATATTATTGGATAGGATAGAATATGATATGGTAGGATAGGATTGGATAATATAGGATAGGTTCGCATAGGATCGGATAAGATATGCTAATATCGAGTAAAATGATATCGGATAGGATAGATTTGAATAGGATGAATTTGGATAGGATGAGATTGGGCCCGATGGATAGGATCGGATGATATAGGATATGGTAATATAGAAACAGATCTGAAAATATAGAATATGGTAGCATTAGATAGGATTGGATACAAAAATTGGATGGTGTAAAAGATCTTACTGGAAAGTATAGAATCGGAGATCATGGGATCAGTAAAGATAGGATTGAATTAAATGTGATCCAATAGGTTCGGGTATGGTATGATAGTATACGATATGATCAAGTAAGATACGATCGAATCGAAGAGGATAATATCGAATATGATAATATAGGATTGGATAAAATTAGGTATGATATAGTGGAATCGGATAGTATGGAATCGGATGATACAGGATCAGATGGGCTAAGATCGGGAAAGATATAATAGGATAGGATATAATAAGATAATATATAAACGTTTATTTTTTAGCCTGCTGGCCTTAAAAAATTGACTTGCTTACACTTCCATTTTTTACAGAATTTTCTTACAACTAACCCTTAAAACTAACATCCTTCCACACCTTATATCTAACGCCGCTCGCTCTTATCGCATTGTCTTCCTCGCTTCGCCTCGCCTCGCTCGCATGTCCCTACTTTCTTGCTTGCCTCGCATTACCAAACTCTGCCTCCGCGACTAATACCTAATACTTATCTACTATTTACAATATTTACAATTACTTATATTTACTTCCTCCTCTATTTACAATCTTTCCTTCTCCATTCCTCTTCCTCCTTCCTTCTCTTCTTCTCCATCTTACCCAATACTCCCTTCACCCATGCTACTGCCCTTTGGTCCCCCCTTTCATGCATCAATACCTCCATGCTTATCCCACTCCTTTCCACCTCCACGCACTCCTCCAACCAGTGCTCCACTCTTGCCTCCCCCTTCCCACATAGTTCACACATCCTCTTTTCCCTAGCGAGCCAGAACCTATTGAAACCCTCCATGCAACCACATCTCATCCTCGCTATAAGCTCCTGACTTCCTTTCTCTCCTTTCTCACACAAATATTGCGCTCTCGCCTCTGGCATAATCCACACATAGTTCCCATTAAACCTTGTCTCTCTTATTCTCTCTTCCCCTGCTGTCTTCTCTCTCTCCATGCTGTTTTTCTTAACCAACTCATATACCTTCCTTCCTTCCTCATGCATCCTTCTCAATTCATCCATATGCAGTCCATTCGTTCTAAAATACCTTTCTCTTTCAACCTCCATCTTCCCTCCCCCTCTCCTGTTCTCCTTCTCCCACCAACACTCCCTAACCAGCTTACTTCCCCCCTCTTCCAAAAATTTCTCCTCATATTTACACGCTCGACTCCCCGCTAGAATCCCTACACTCGTTCTCCCCGTCTCCCTCCTGACAATATAATTAGGCGTGTTCCTTGCCAACCCCAGTGTCCACTTTACATACCTCTCCTGTATCTTATTTACCTCTTCGCTTTCCTTCCACCCCCACACATCTACTCCATACAATAGCACACTCATCACTAGTGAGTCAAACAATTTCATTCTCCTTCCAAAATCATCTGCGAATAACTTCTTTCCCAACCCCCACACCTGCCTCATCACCACATTTGCCCTCCTCACTCTCTCTTTTATGTGACCATCCACTCCGCCATTCCTCCGAAACAAGAAGCCCAGGTACCCAAACTCTTTCACCGCCTGCACCGCCTTTCCCTTCCACTTCCACTCCCCTTCCTTATCCCTTCCACCTCCTTTTCTGAAAACCATAACCTTGGACTTTTCCGCATTCAGTTCTAACCTGTTCTTATCCAGGTATCTTCTCAACCTCTTCATCATTTCCTTTAAGGCCTCCTCGCTTTTTGCCAACAACACTATGTCATCTGCATACGCTAGCGACCAAATTCTAACCCCTCCTATCCTGACTCCTCCTACCACTCCGGCCTCCAGCTTACTTTCCATATCCGCAATTAAAATCGCAAAAAGCGTCGGGCTAAGCGGACACCCTTGTCTTAACCCCCTATCCATCCAGAATCCCTCCGAAATCCCCTGTCCTCCTCTTACCTTATCTTTGGTTTCTTCATATATCTCCCTTACCCTCTCGATCAGGCCTCTCTCCACTCCCCTCTCCTGCATCGCCTCCCACAACCTCCCCCTATCCACCGACGGAAACGCGCCTTTTAGATCCACAAAAAACGCGTACACTCTCGATCCCTTCTTCGCTAATTCTCTATCCACCACGTGCTGCAGAACGTAGATATTGTCGATAGTACTCCTACCTGCCCTAAAGCCCGCCTGCGTCTCTGGCAATATTCCTTTCCCCTCGACATCCTTCCGCAGCCTCTCCGCTACTACCATCGCGTATACTTTATACGCCGTATTCATTAGCGTAATCCCCCTATAATTTTCCTGCCTATCCCTCTCTCCTTTCCTATACAGAGGCACTATTAATCCTTCTCTCCACCCTCGTGGGAATCCCTCCCCCCTCCATACTTTCTTCACTACCTCCTTCAGCCTCTCCCTAACCTCCTGTGTACTAAACAGCCATGCTTCGTTCTCTAGCCCATCCAGTCCTGCTGATTTTGACCTTTTTAACTTCCTTATCTGTTTCTCTATCTCCTCGTCATTCAACTCCTCCATCTCTGCCTCTCCCGTTCTTCTACTCCCATCATCTCTCTTCCTTGAATCTGAGCCCTGAAATGATTCTTTAAAAAACTCCCTCCACTCCTCACTCCCTATCTTGTCGCTTATCCCTACTCTACGCTTCCTAAACCTATTTATTATCTTCCAGACGTCCCCTTCTGTCTTAACATTTCCTAACTCCTCCTCCATCTCTTTCTCCTTTTCCTGTTCTTTCTTCTTACACATCAATCTAAACCCCTTCCTCATTTCTACGTACTCCTCCCTTTTCGCAGTACCCTCTTTCCACTTCTTATACTTCCTCTTCACCTTTCTTTTCATCTTTTTACATTCCCTATCCCACCACGGCTTCACCATTCCTTTCTTCTTCTTTTTGCATACCTTCTTTTGCACGCACCCTTTCACTTTCTCTTTTAAATCCTCCCATATCTCTTCCACCGTCTCCCCTTCGAAGCGTACCTTCCCTAACTGATCCTTATATTTCTCTATCGCCTCCCTCGTCCAGCTAACCCTCTCCCCCGTCGACACTTCTTCCCCACCTTGCCTTCCGCCACAACCACATCCACAACCCTAATGGCTGATGGTCTGATTCTACCCTCCCTTCTACTGCGAATCTCTCCATCTCCTCCCACCCTTGCATATTCATAACTACATAATCTATTACTGATACCCCAACCTTACCTACGTATGTGTATTCTCCCTCTTCGTCCCCAGTTGCCGTACCATTTGCCACCGCCCAGCCTCTATCCTCCATCCAGTCCCTTAGAATCTCCCCCTCCTTATTTATTAACCTATCCTTTGAGTTCCTTCCGAAGCTCTCCCCTTCCCTGTAAAGGCCCCCTTCCCTCCCCATCCTCGCGTTAAAGTCCCCATCCAGTACCACCATACCCTCTTCTCTTTCACCTAACAGGTCTTCCACCCTTTCTTTAATTCTTTCCATCCCATCCTTATTGTACACTGTCACAAACTTACACATTACCCCTCCTATCTTTACTTTCCTCATTTGCACTCCCTCCCCCTCTACCTCTCCGTGAGCTTCTTCCTCTAATCCATCTCTAATCCCCGTTATAATTCCCCCACTGGCCCTTCCTTTCTTCTTCACTCTGACCGCCTCCTGGAGTTTCCACCTATACCCCCTTGGCAGCTTTGGCTCTATTCTATCCCATTCCTTTCTTTCCACCCACGTCTCTACCAGTCCTACCACATCAAATTCCTGGATATACCTCCAGAACTCCTCATCCTTCTTCTTTACCCCTGCTACGTTCCAGTAAAGCACCTTCAAAACTCCTCTACCCTGCATTACCCCCGCCCCCCTACTTTCTACGAAACAAATTCCCCTGCACTTCCTTCAACACCTCTTTCTCCTCGTCCCACACCCACATTTTCTCGTCTATTTTTATTTTCCGATATCCTACCTTCGCCGATCTCCCTTCACTCCTCTCCCTCCTAGCCCTGTCGTACAGCATTCTCTGTACATCCCTTTCCTTTCTCGTCAAATCGTGATCGATGAAAACTTCCTTATCCTTTATCCTATTTTTATTTCTCATTACCCCCAATTTTTCTTCCCAGCTCTCCAACTCCACAACCGCCACTTCTTTCTCCTTTCTCCCCTCCAACTTAACTTTCCCTACCCTGCCTTTATTCCACCCTATGCTCTGTAGCAGCGCTTCCACGCCCTCCCTTTCTTCCCCGCTCTTCATCTTCAACCCTCTTATCACAATATTATTTCTCCTGTCTGCCTTCTCCTTTCTCTCCATTCTCAACTCCATTGCCCTTATCCTTTCCCTATCCGCCCTCTCCTCCTTTTCATTCCTACGCTCTCCCACTTTCTCTTCTATCATATTCCCTACCCTCTCCCAAATACCTTTAATCTCGCCCCCGCTACCCCCGACTCCTATTTCCATTTCCGTCCTGCCCTCCACCTTCTCAAGCCTTTTTTCCGTCCTTTCTTTCCACGCCCTAATCTCCTCTTCGATCTGTTTTATTTTAACTTCTTTTTCTTTTCTTTCCCTCTCTAACCCATCTACTCTCTCTCTCAGCTCTTTCACCTCCTTTTCCCATTTCTCATCTCTGATTCGCAGGTCTTCCCTCATACCTTCCATCTGCTCCTTGGTCCCCCTTACGTCCTCCCTCAGCCCCCTGATCTCGCCTAACAACATCCCGAGAGCCTCCTTTTCCAACATCCCCTCCATTTTTTTGGGGGGTGACCTCGGTGTTATCCCGCTTTTTTTAAACGGGCTCTCGACCTCGCTTTTCTCCGGACTCTCTTGGCTGTCTCTCTTCCTTTTCAAGAGATCCTCCCCGTCACTTGCGCTTGACGCTCTCTCCCTTACCTTCTCGCTTCCTTCGTTGCCACCGTCCCGATTTCTCCCTCTCCCCGACGCACCGCTCGACACCGGGCGACGCGTTGTTGGCCGTCGTGGCTTGTGGAAAATTCCCTCCCCGTCGGTTTCACTACCAGCACTGCCAGTACTCTCGCTGCCCACCTCCCGCTCTACCGCCGGTAAATGGGATCTATCCATGCAGTACCTGCCGCAACCGACAGATGTCTCTGCAAAAAGTTGGCGTCTTTCGCCGCCAAATTTTCCTTTTTTTTCCCCCTTTTTTTTTCAATTCCTCAGTCCCTGCAGACACCCCTTTCTCTCCCTTAGCATCCCCTAACTTTTCGAGAACCACCCTTGAACCCTCGAAAGCCCAGGACTCCTGACCACGAACTCCCCCGATTACTTGCCAACCTAACCTCACTTTCCCTATCCAGCTAGATACCACCTCCCACCCACGCTGAAACTCACTTTTTATCTCCCCAATTCACGCCACACAACCCTACTCACCTCCTCGGCTTCCACCCTCACACTCCACTCACACCTTCCACACAAATTCCGTAAAATTCTCTCTCCACCTGTCACTAAACACGTTCTCACTTCCGCCACCAACATGCAAGTCTCTAATAAGATAATATTGGATAGCATAGTATAGTATCGGATATGATCAGCCAAGATATGGAAGCACAGGACAATAGGCTACAAAACCCTTTTTTGTAGGCGCATTTTGCCTACTTTGACTAGATTTTGATCTTTGTTTAGTTTAAAATTGAGAAAAACCTGGAAGTTAATTACCAAAACTTAGCCAAACTTTCGATAATTAATACAATCGCCAAGGTGAATTTTCGGGAAGGATATAGGGATTAGATGAAATTTGTCTTTCGCTGTACGACTGGGGGAAGGATTTACGTCGGCATGTGTGATGAAAGTTCCCTTTTGCCGGTGAAATTAATATTTAATTTTCTATCTCTCATGAAGCTTCCGTACTGAGAGAATTTTATTGCTCTCTCGCTCCTAACTCTAGCCCTCGACCTCACTCACTTTCCTCAACCTCCTCTAAGCCAATTTATTGTTTCTAACAAAACGTAGTCACTTTGAAACCTTTGTTCATTTCCTTCTTGTTTAACTAACGAATAGTTTGCTCCTGAGATTATATTCGTTCCAAGGATTTGCAAAATTATTCTGGATTCCTTTAGGGGAAATGTCTAGATAATACAAATGAAAATTGAAAATTATATGTTATAACTGACACACCACCCAATGATGAAATAACTACTTATTTAGACATGATTTCATACTTACGGAATAAATTTCTATAATCAATTTAGTAGCTTGGTTTATACTCCAAACAATAAGAATACAAACAATAATTCAAGAGACTGGGTGTTTGGAATGCTAGAGGTGTAATGATCATTTAGGAAAATACATTGCGAGAAACATCATGCTTAGGGAAGCTAGATATTTCATTAGTACCTGAAAAAAAGGGATGTGACACAAGAGATATGGCAAATAGAGGAAGAAAAAAATAAACTCGAACTATGGTCAGGAGTAGATAATGGATCACATGGTAGCCAAAGAGTCGGTTCGGATCATAAATAAAAAAACAAACACCATATCTAGAAGTACGAATATGTATCTTCCAAATTCGCGTGGCTTAGAATGAAAGTGGCAATTAGAAGAATATTCGTAATAGTCTGCTAACGCTCCTCTTCATGGTAAAATTAGTAAAGTAGAAGATATTTTCTGGGTCTCGTTAAATGATATACTAGGTACGTACGCTCATCGGGAAAGAATCATTCTTATCGTAGATGTGAATGGTTAGGTAGGAGTGCATCGGTAAGGTACTGCTAGGGTGCTAGGTGATATTGGAGATCCAGAAAACAAATGGAAAAAGCATAAATTGATTAGCTGACGCTTAGAAAAGAACTTTTTTATCATAGATACTTCATTCAGAAACAAATTGATCTACATGTACAATTGGTGCAGATCCAAAAGCCATAGTATGATTGAGCTTGTTGTTGCGGATAAGAGATGCAGAGTGCTAGTTGGAGATAAAAATTTTCTGGAAGGTTCTGAATCATTACCTTTTAGTTTCAAAATTAAACCTAGGTTGGGGATGAAGGAAAAAGAGAACTCAAATGACGAAGCAGACGCGAATCAAAATAAATAATTTGCAGAAACCAGAAGTGCAAATAGAATTTCGTAACAAGAGGAATTAGATCTTTTATAGGTAAAACTGCATGTTTGAGAACAAATTGTTCTAAAACAAATTGCATGTTCATGAGTGCATCTGAAGCAAACGGTACTGTGGTCTTACGAAAATGACTGCAGACAGAAACATCGACTGTTATTTTTTTACAATAAAGGATCTTCTTATCATCAAGTTCTTATCTGGTCTAAAGAGCATAGCTTGTATATCATAAGGGTTCCAGGTGGGACGTTATCTAATATTGAAAAATCTTTTAATTTCCGATAAAATCAATCACATCTCGATTACAAAATAATTTTATTCACCGCCTTCAAGCCTTATTTGAGTTTGATAAATTATCCTTCAAAATTAGGATTCAAATTGCATCAGCTACTCATTTACATAGTAATTTATCTAATATATACAGTATACAGGGCCAATTGCTGCTGAGGCTTTTAACCCCAAATCCACTTTGCTTCCGGTCGGGCAAAATTTCATCGCCTCTCGCGAAACAGGGTAAAGAAAAAGGTTGGTGACACCCCCAGAGGGTGTTGGGTTACAGTTCGTAAGATGCGAAACAAAATTTTGACTTTCTTCATGCCTTCAGGGAATTCCGCTTTATTTTCGCCTTAAAATTCTATCGCAAGATGATACTTTGCAAAATTGAATGTTTGTGGGGACGCACTTACGCTATCGAACAATCGGTCTTACCCAGGAACACGAAACTCTTCAGTTAGATCGTATGTCCCGGTTGAGAGCAAGAGAGAGACAGAGAGAGACCAGACTCTCCCTCACGTCCGCTCCTTTGTGTTTCGAGCCCCCCCCCCACTGTGCTTGCAATCATGCTTAATGGCTGATTGTTGCTAGACGAATGCACCTCAACAAAGTGACATTCGTCGAGGAAGTGAGCCACTTGGTTTTCCCCTTGGCTCTTTTGAAAAGAAGTCATGGTAAAGCACACAAAAGTGTATGGATCTATCCAGGATAGAATGGAATGAAAAACATTTTTTGAAGCTGGAGCTGTCTTGTGTATCAACATTTGCAGTCGCAAATAGCCGCCAAGTTCAATGAAAAAAGAAAAATATCGCGAATCTATATTCTCGAGAGAACTATGCTGCCTTCTAAGCAAGAACAGTAGTAGCTACATTGTGGATGAGTTGTTAGTCAACCTAACCGAAAATTTTATGTATAGAATTCCTGAAAATAAAAACAAGAATCCAGGACCAAATTTGGCCAACCTCTATAAAATGCTCCTATTGTCATTTAAAAAACAGAAAACTTTTTCTTAAAAAAAAAAAAAATTTTTCTTCTTTGGACAAAAAAAAAAGAAAAATTTTTCTTCTTTGGACAAAAAAAAAAGAAAAATGAGAAGGCAACCAAACAGATCCCCTTCCTTCTCTTTTTTTAAAAATTTTTTAATGAAAAAAAAAATTAAAAAAATAAAATATGAAAAACAAGAGAAGGAAGGGGATTTGGTTGGTAACCTTCTCATTATTCTTTCCTTTTTTTTATTTTTGTTCAAAGAAATTTTTTTTTTTTTTAAGAAAAAGTGTTTTTTTTTGCAAGAAAAAGTTTTTTTTTGTTTGTTAAATTACAATAGGAGCATTTTATGGTGGTTGTCCAAATTTGGTCGTTGAATCTTTGTTTTCATTTTCAGGAATTCTACACATTAACTTGAGAATTGAACGTTAAATAGGATATTTACTTTTTTAATAATAATAAACATCTTAGGCTTCTAAATGATTAACTAAGAAAATGTAATGTATAGAATTCCTGAAAATAAAAACAAGAATCCAACAACCAAATTTGGAAAACCACTATAAAATGCTCCTAACACAAAAAAAAAAAAAAAAATTTCTTGAAAAAAAAAATTTCTTACTAAATTTTTTTTCTCAGAATAAAAATAAAAAAGAGGAAAGAAAAATGAGATTTTGTTATCATATAATAAAATGATATACACAATATATATATATATATATATATATATATATATATATATAATATATAATATAATAGATCATTTTTTTATTTCTTTCGTCTTTTTTATTTTTATTCTTATTAAATCACAATACAAAAACATTCATCATATTGAAATAAATAAATACATGTAAATATATGTAAATATTATGAGTGTTTTTGTATTGTGATTCAATTATGATGAAAATAAAAAAAATAAAAGGAATGGGATTTGGTTGGTTGCATTCTTATTTTTCTTTTCTGTTTTTTATTTTTGTCCAAAGAAACAATTTTTTTTTTAAGAAATTTTTTTTTTTTAATTACAATAGGATCATTTTATGGTGGTTGTCCGAATTTGGTCGTTGGATTTTCGTTTTTATTTTCAGGAATTCTATACATTAACTTGAGTATTGGACGTTCAATAGGATTATTAATTTGATTTTAAGCCAATTTAAAATTCTTAAATTTTTTCGCAAATTTTATATTCAAATGAAAGATTTTTCATATATTGCAGAAAAAATTCATAAGAAAATCAATCAATATTAGCCAAGTGTAGTTATCTTCCATCTAGTGATGTGAAGTTATCATTTATTATGTTTTCAATGTGAAAGTGTTTAATAAAATTTACTTTTTCAAACAACAATTAAGTGAATATATATATATATATATATATATATATTTTTTTTTTTTTTTCGAATGATAAGCATACAAAGGTATAATTTGTGAATAGCAAAGATTATAAATTTGAGCTTGGGGTGACAGGTTACTAGGTAAAGTAACTTAAAGTTACCTAAAAAGTTACTTTTTTACTTCCTTCATTTTATAATTTGAAAATCAAAATAACTAAGCTGATAATCCATAAAAACTTAATTTAAGTCTTGCATTAGTTGAAGTAAGTTTTTTGAGTCACATTTTTCAACCAAACATTCGTATTTTAAACTAAAAAATATGATATTTTTTTAATGGAAGAAATGAATTTTCAAGAGAAAGAAAACGAATTTCTAACAAAAAAATTACTTTTCCACCAAATTTTGATTTTCTACTAAAAAAGTTAAACTTTTAACAAAATGCACGAACTTTCAACCAAATGGTTGAAATTTCACACCGGAAATATTAATTTGTAACAAAAAATTCATGTTCAACCAAATAATTGAAGTTTCCACCATTTTCAAACCCAAAAGACAAATTTTCAAAAATAAGAATTCAATTTCCATCAAAAAAGTTAATTTTCAACCAAATTTGGTCTTTCTACCAAATTAGTTAATTTTCTAACAAAATAAATGAATTTTCAACCAAATGGTTACATTTTCATACCGAAAATAATAATTTGCAACAAAAAAGTTAATTTTTGACTAAATAGTTCAATTTTCTAGCATTTTCAAACCAAAAAAACGAATTTAGAACAAAATGATTGAATTTATAACCGAGCAACTGAATTATTAACAAAGTAGTGCAACTTTTAAACAAGTAGTTGAATTTTCAACCAGAGAAGACAAATTTAAAAAAAAAGCTGAACCCTCTCCAGGAATTTTTTTACTGAAAAAGATGAGTTGCCCAACCTATATCAAAATTTAAAAAAAAATTTTGAATTTTGAACAAATTAGCTGAATCCTCAACCAAAGAAAAAAAATGTTTGATCAAAAGTGATAAAGTTGGAAAAAAGCAGAATTTAGAACCAAAAAGAAAAAAAATGTCCACTAAATTTTTTGAATTTTCAAACCAAAAGCACGAATTTTCAAAAAAACAGTAGCATTTTCAAACCGAAAATATGATTTCTTAACAAAAAAGGGACTTTTCAACCAAATAAAATAGTTGAATGTCTAAGAAAATGCATGAATTTTCAAACAAAATAGATAAATTCTCAAAAGAGTATAATTGTTGTTGATATTATTTAAACCAGAAAATATTTTAATTTTGAATCAAACACAGTTGAATTCAACCAAAAAATATGAATTTTCAAAAAAGTAGCTTAATCGTCAACCAAATCAGAATAATATTCTACCAAAATAGTTGAATTTCCAACTAAATTGAATTAAATTTTTTACTACCATTTTGCTACCATAGTATACTTTGTAAACTTTTTCATACATTCAAAGAGATGAGAAAAATGAAATTCTGGACAAAAACTAATGCAGATTTTTTTAAGATTTTCAAAAATTCAAATAATTTTTTGTTTCAAAAATTGAATTAAAGAAAATATTGAAGAAGATATAAAAAGGTTTTAAATGATTTTAAAAAATTTCGGAAAAGAATGTGGCAGATTTTAAAGCAAAATATTGATTTATGAAGATTATGAACAAAAAATTTGGAATTTTTCAAGAATTCTGAAAGGTAGAAAGAGAATAAACAAAATTTTTGTAACGTTTCTCTGAAAATTTAAAATGATTTTTTATTTCCCAAAATTAATTCTAAAAAATTTTCAAAATTATCAAAAAAGAATGTGGAAGATATGGAGGCAATTTTTTTAAGTTTATCTTTTTTCAAAATTTCGGGAAAAATTCCACTAATTTGAAAAGATATTTAGAAGTTTCTAAAAAACTTCAAAAATGATAAACAATTTCAAAAACTTAAAACAAAATGTAGATTTTTGCAGATTCCGATTCCGAAATAAAATTTTTATGTTTTTGTAAAAGAGTTTGAGAGGTTTCAAGATGATGAGAAAATTCTTCTTAAGATTTCTGGGAAGAATTAAAGTGATTCTTCATTTTCAAAAATGAATTTTCAGAGAATATTTGAGAAAATTAAAAATTATTATAAAAGATTTTAAAAATTGTCAAAAATATTATGAAATTTCGTAAATACTGTAGCATCAAAAAAATTCAGAAATTTTTTAGATAGTTTGTTGACATTTCTGAAATCTTGAAAAATCTTTTTGATTTTTTCGAGAAACCTAAGAAAATTATATTTACATAAGCTTAAAGCAAATCGACATAGAAGATTAAAAAATGAATAGTATTTCAACATTTCTATTTTGTATTAAACATTATTTTCTCCTTTAAATTATAATTTGCCTAATTTTTTTTATTTCGGGCTGAAAAATCTTTTTTGGTTGTGAATTCGAACAATTTTGTTGAAAATTCGTCTTTTTTGTTTGGAAATTCATCCACTTTGGTAGAAATTATTATTTTTTTAAGTAAAATTGCGAATGTTTTGTTTGAAATTAAATTATTATATTTATTTATTATTATATTTGACATTGAAAATTCATTTTTGTGATCGAAAATTCAATTACTTTGTTCAAAATTCACTTGCTTGGTTGAAGATTCTTCATTTTAGTTCAAAATTCACCTTTTTGTTTGAAAATTTACCCACTTCATTTTAGTTCAAAATTCAACTTTTTTTTGAAAATTTAACCATTTTTTTGACAAATTTTTTTCCGGACAGGATATTAAACTTTGTGATGAAAAATTCATATTTTCGGTTGGAAATTCATTTTTTTCGTTGAACTTTTTCATTAAATCAACTGTTTTATACTCTTTTGGTTGAAAATTCATAGTTGTAGTTAAAAAATTTACCTTGCTTAGTAGAAAATTAATATTCTCTATAGAAAATTCATGTATTAGGTTAAAAATTCGATTATTTGGTTAAAAATTAACTGTATTGTGGAAATCTTATATTTTTTAATAAAAAAATTAAACCTTTTTGTAGATTATTTGTCTCTTTTGAAAAATATTCAAGGTTTTTCGGTCAAAAATACAACTGCTTGAAAATTTATACCTTTTTGAATTTAAATATCAACTATTTGGTTGAAGATGAACATTTTTGATGAAATTTTGGTTCGACATATCTTAAATTTTTAAAAATCTTTTTGCCTTTTCTCAAGAATCTTAAGAAAATTATATTTATATAACCTTAAAAAAATTTATTTTGGTCAAGAAAATAATTTATTGGACGAATTCAATTATTCATTATTCCTGTTTTTAAGCAATTTCGTTCAACACCGTCGGGAAACACAACAACCATCTTTGATTTTTTTTATATGTAAAATCGAAATTGTGATACATTTTTCCAATTTTTAAATCAATAATAAAAAATTAAACTTAAAGAAAGATATTTTTCTTCTTCTTTAGCCTATGGTCCAAACAAATCAAGCAATGGTCCAAGTAAGTTAATGTGTGAAACGAAAATAATTTTCAAAAATACAAAACATAAATAGTATGAAACATTGAAATGTTTTCAGCATAATGATAATAATTAATAATAATAATTTTTTTTTTTCAATAATAATTTTGCTTCAGGAAAATATTTCAAAGAATTATATTTTTTATCCTTGTTTGCACTTTAATACATTCAACAGGCACTTGAATGATAAAGAAGCTGAATTTAATTTTTGCTTTCACTGCCTCTAGCATGCAATTTATAACACATTGTGATCATGTTCAATAATTCTGAAGGTATTGTTTGCCTAATATTCTAAACCTAGCAATCTTAAACACATATCGTAATTTTTCATGATTTAAAATGTACGCCTTCTTCGATTTAATAAATGTTAGTGAATAAAAAACACAATATGCTTGTCATAAAAGATAGCATATAAAGTAACAACCTCTTGAATCACTGATCAAAATAAAATCTTGAAAAATAATATTTTATTTCTCTATCATTGTGTCGTATTTGAGAGAATGGTGATAATTACTCGTATTCTGCTCCTCACAGTCTTGAGCTTCCTTTATCTTAGAGGCAAGTATAATATAATAGTTGAATAAATATTCATATAAAATAGTACATACTATGTGTCGTTAAGAATGTTTATTTTTTTAAAAGCTTTCAATGCGAATGGTTAATTTCTAAATGGTCCACACATCAAAACTCTCTTGCGTGCACAATAAAGAGAATTAAGAAAAATATTATCAAACTTTATACGCTATAATATTAAATTCTATAATTTTCAACTAATTTTTCTAACACGATAGGTTTTAAGATTTTTTTGTTGGAACATTTTTGTTTTTAAATGAGTGATCATAAATCATCTTTCCTTTAAGATTGACAATTTGATAGTTTATGCTTATTTGAAGCAAGTCATTTTTCTTATATTTTTTTTGAGTGTAATGAAATTTATTCAAATTTTTCTGGATTCTATGGTACACTGATGTTCACACATAGAGCTAAAAGCAATCATGGGTATGATGAAAATGATGACAAAAAAAGAACGTTGGTTCTTCATTTATGCGCATTTCAATTGCTGAAAACTGAAGTGTTTAGAATAGTAGCTAATACTTTTTCCGAAATATTTTCCAATTACATTTTTTCCAAATCCTCCAAGCCTGATGTTAATATTTTTGCTTGAGTGAAATTAAGTGCGCGTTGTACTCACTTTGTTTTACTGGCCCCCTAAAACAGATAGGATGTCACTCCTTTTATTATCATTTTATTATACATGCTCACTGTTAGTTCGTTTAGAAAAGATATTTTCATATCTTTTTGCAAAATGGATCATAAATGAGAACACGGGGGGAATTGAGCAATGCTTACAAATGATGATTTCAAAATAACATGTCAAATTATGAAGACACTATCTCACCAAAACAAACAAAGTCCAAACGTCATGTTTGTGAGTGTCACATATTTTTAACAGGAGAATTTAAAGGCTACCTGAAATTCCAGAAAGGTGAAGCTAACTTGAAGCAAGTATCTATGATCACAATGATTCCTCTACTGGACTTCATTGTATTTCGAGTATCATGCAGCTCCCAAGTACTGAAGAAACCAATGATGATTCAATGAATTGGATTTATATTTGCAAAAAGTGTTTCCAAGAGATAGGAAAAGGTATCCCATATTTTTGTGACAATCCGGTAAAAGCTTCGCAAAATGTGCTGATAATGTAGAAAAACTTTCAGAGAAGCATCAACAACAAGTTGTGACTTCTATTCTGAAACCAAAATTTGATACGCTAACCGACACCAGCGGCAGTAGTAAGTAATCAAAAATTGAACAGAATTTGAGTACTTTTGGTTCTAAGACAAGAAGAAGAAACAAAAAGTAGTATTTTCTGCTGGAAGCTTAGATAATTATGAAGTCAATACCGGTGCATCATTTAATCAGATAAAAGAATTGAAAAACTCCTGAAGATGTACTGCCGGCAATAAATCTGTTTCTGTATATCGTAGCAGAAATATTTCTTGAGAATCAAAAGATTTACAAGATGTTTACAAAGATAGCATATTCGAATTCGAAACTCAAAATAAGGCAACGAATGAAAAAGGCCTGTTGTTTGGGCTGACGCTGAGGAACTATTAGAAGCTGCTATGGAGAAGAAAAATCTTTTTTCTTTCAATTGCATCCTTAATGTTATGGCTGATGGTCGTAAATGTTTTTTGAAAATGTACATGTCAGTACTCCCAGAAAATTGTTCAACTAAGGCGATTTGATGAAAAAAGTCAAAAAAATTTTTGTAAAACAAGAAAACAAATAAGACCATCATATCACTGCATCCACATTGTTGGTCCTCGGGTAGGCTAAGATTTATATTTTGAATTCAATGAATGAGTTATGGATTAGGTTCAAATTCCTATTAAGTTTGGTAAGCATATTTTTGTAGTTTCGAATCGAATTAAAGAACAGAATTAGCTATTTCAGTCTCCAGATGTTGAAACTTGTAATGTATAAGAAAAAAGAAACGACGTCCTTTTCAAAGTAATTTTCATCATAGATATGATCGTTTGAACCTCCGTGTGCTCTGCAGTAGGATCCACGCCTAATTCATACAAACTAGAACTCTACATCATCGATTCTTTTTGAACTTAGGTACGTTATTTGGTGAAGAAAATTTTTTTTGTCATACACAAATAAGTAACCAAATTAAAAAAAATCGATGACATAAAGGTCTGGTTTGTGCGAGTCTGGCATGAAATCCAACTTATACTACTGTACAAAGACTTCATAATTATCAATTTTTACTTACCAAATTAGGAACAGGTGGCTTTCCAGATGTTGCTCCAGACCACGTTGTTGCGAAATTCTCAGGTGACGTTGTCATCGAAGGAGCTCTTGGAGGATCCACCAAGACCTCTGTACCCTACTGGATGCAACCTCAGTCACGGGAGCCTTATTGCTATGAAGCTTTCATACGAACAGAAGCAAACGACCATTTTATTTCGCGCCTCAATACTTTAGTTGTATTTGCCATGCATCATGATTCCCATAATGCTGATCCTGGTCCAACGTATGCTGAAGTACGTTTACAAGATGAACATTTGACAGCTAAATCTTTTCAGCCGTACGAGCGACCACCTTTTTATTATAGATGGTTCGAGCGTAATTTTCCACGCAACAACCACATTTATATAACACTGCCAAATGGCGCTATCTATTCATCAGAGCTAGAAGAGCATGAGGCACATCATAGGCCAGCCTAGAGATATCCTACAGAGCAAAAATCTCGATATCTCCATGAGATATACCGTTCATATCTCAAGATATATACAGGATAATTTGATATATTTTCTGGAAATTATGTACATTCAATTTCATAAATAAATAATTCATGATTTAACAATAACAGGGTATTATTTATGCTGAAGATTTTGTGCAAGGTATGGCATTCCGCATTATAAAGTACAAATAGTATAGGATGTAGTGTGAAAACTGTCGATGTTATAATTAGTGATATGGAAGAAGCGATTAATGTGGTGGACATAAAATATTTCAATCAACCGAAAAAAATCGATCATTTAATGGACAAATATGTAAAACGTGAATCAATATCTCAGCTCCGCTTCATTCATAGGTAAAACTGAATACATATCAGCAGCTCAGATAGTCGTTCCACGTAAGGAGTGCTAATGAAAGATCTAATTTTCGCATTTTGAACTATCTAATCAGCTCTGCGCTGTTCACTTTGAGCCAAAAAATTAAATCTGAGATTGATATTCTCTCTAACATATTTTTGCTGGTAAAAGTTATCATCAAGTGTGTCCTCGACCAGTCGCAAATTATCTTGATGAAATTGTTTATCGGAAAGAGGAATGGCTTTCTCAATCATAATAAAAAACATACTTTCTTGTATCACTTTAGGTGGTTAGAATCAAAATTCAGGCATCTACTGGACCACGTGTGTTTTAGATACTAATTATAATTTAGTTATTGAACGTTATACCAACGAAAAGTGACATCCAGAAAGTTAATCGCCCTATTTTGCTTTTTATCTAACGTGGATTTAATTTCAGAATCGTTCGAATTAAAAACTTGTAGAGCACTTTCTATTTCGATTTCCGAAAGAGCTACTTATATGTCTTCGACGTATCGAAAATACAGCGGTAGCTAAGAACCAATTTTTTGTGAAGTAGCTGTTTCTAGATCGTCTTTATCTTCTATATCGTTTGTAGAAGTCCTATTCTTTGACAGTAAGTTTAGTTGTTGAAATTAAAATCCATACTATACGGACATAAGCAAAGTCTTTTTCAAAATCTTTCCACGGAATTTTTGTTCCAGCGCGAATTTTATTCAACCTGCTACAAAACTCCTCGACTGCCTTCTTATTAGGAACATTTCTGAGAAGCTAATTGACATCTAGCGATGAGAAGACCATACAACTAAAGCTTTGAAACTTAACAAATAAAAAATCGAAATTCATAATTTTTTTTTGGAAAATCCCTTTTTTTCTGTAGCGTAAGAGGGCAATTTCAACAAGACAATTTCATAATTATATTTTGTTCTTGAAAATTAAAATAGCGCCAATGCTACCAATCCACATGATCGGCAATTTTTACAACTTCCATAATATACAAGTTTTAAAGTTATTTCAGGAACACAATTAGAAAAGTAAGCAAAAATTCGATACTCTGATTAATAATTCTGAATCTAATAGGAACAAACTTCATAACACCAGACTAAACGAAAAGTAGTTCAGAAATCTATCGGGCGTTGATGACCCAGATATTGTGGCGAAATTCGCTAGTCTAGGAAAAAATATTGGCGTAAATTAAAAACAACTTGTAGTGAATAATATTGCAGCAATATACTGAGAAAAGGTTTGAGTACATCTGATGAAATATTTTTTTGATAGAAGAAACTTCTTCTAGTGTTAAGTAATAATGTTTGTCAAATGGAAAAATTATTTTTGTTATAAGAAGCATTTCTTCTGATGAAAAAAAAAAATTTATTGCACGAAATTTGTACTGTATTTCTTTGATTTAAGTGATCTTTGTGATATTTCTTCAGGAAAAATGAGTGAAATTATGAATTAATTTTGTTGCTTTGTTTTGTTATTCTTTTTTTGTAAAGTAATCTCGTTTAAATACTGTCAAGAAACACAACAATGCCATGTCTGCTATTAAAACACGTGTTATTATTTTGTGTGTGTGTGTGTGTGTAAAGCTCAAGAAATCAAAGTTTTTTCTGATTAGCGCATCGAAAAACGTCTTTGGAAAAGGAATGTTTTTTACCCGATTTTGGGTTCCACGCTGGACACATACAAACTAGAACTTTAAATCATCGATTTCAATGAAACCTTGGGTTACTTATTCATTTTGTAGATACCATTTTGCTCTACACAGAAAAAACTGGGAGTTCACTAAAGGTGCGTTTCAAATAAAAATTATCATCTTTCAGAACCTAAACTCTAATAGAAACCTGTGGAGACCAAAAAGTTTTCCTTTGGAACACTTGGATAAAATAACATAAAGGCGCATTCACAAAACAATCGCATATGAATATGCCTTCATGTTTGCAAGTTTGTTACATAACCTGCAGATGATATTTATCAAGTCTTTATATCTATGCTAATTGCAATAATATTTTGTACTTTAATTTTCTTTATAGAATCATGTCGTTCAGAGTACTTTTAAATGTGTGCTTTAACTTAAAAGTTGTATCATCGACTAGATAAAATGTCGAAATAGGCAAAGCAAAAAATGAGTTTATTGAAAAACATCTCTGTTAAAATTGGGCTCCTTTGAGGGGTTGTTGCCTTAGTTGCCTTAAGTTGCCTTTCAGGAAGAGGGGTTTGTGTGACTCTGGCGTGGAAGCCACCTTATACTAGAGTCCAAAATTTCATAAATGTCAATGTTGTTAGCCAAATTAGGTGCAGGCGGCTTCCCAGATGTTGCTTTAAACCATGTCATTGAAAAATTCTTGGGTGGCGCTGTTATTGAAGAAGCTCTCGACAGATTTTCCAACACATTCGTACCTCATTGAATGCAACCAATGATGGTGAAGCATGAATCCTATTACACTTTTATACGAACGAAAAGAAAGGAGCATTCAAATACGCGACTCAATACTTCAGTTGCATTGTCCAGGAATCACGATCATAATAATCCTGATCATCACTCAAAGAGAAAGTTGTCTTGAAACAAAAGCATCGTCCTCTTGCCTGTTTTGTTTTGAATGGCGTGAATACATGTTTTACACAAACAGCATTATTTGGCTACAAGATTAGGTGAATTAAGTCACATTGGGGAAATTTTTGCTGGAAAAGGATTCCTGTTCAGACAAATGAAACTCCTCTCAACCTTAAATTTAAGAGGTTATTCCATGCATGTAAAGAAACATCTTTTTGTCACAAGAGGGCATATCTCTGAGTGATGGTCCAACGTAAGCTGAAGTACGTTTAGAAGATGAAAATTTGACAGATGGATACTTCCAATTAAACAAGCGACCACCGCCTTATAATAAATAATACCAAAGCAATGTGTCATCCAAAAACCGCATTTATATAACATTGACAAACGGCGCTCTCTATGCATCCAATTTAGAAAAACATGAGGAACATCATATACCATCCTAGGGATATCCTATAGAGTGAAAATCTCGGTATACCTACGAGATGTACTGATCGTATCTCAAGATATTCTATACATCATTTGGTATATCTTATGGGAATTATGTATATTCCATCATATAACTAAACACTACTATTATCAAACAATATAAAAGCATTATTTATTCCGAAGATTTGATATAAAATATGGCTAAAAAATTTAGGGTATAAAATTTAGTATTGTAAAGTACCAATAGCATAAGATGTTCTGTTGAAGCTGTCAACGTTGTAATTTGAGAGGAAGAAAGAGAAAGCGAACAATACTGCCTAAAAAGCATATAATTTAATTTTTTTTTGTTTTTTAGTATTCAAAAATTCCACAATATCGAAATTAAATTTTTTCTCAAGCACTTGCAATACTTCTGAAAACCCTTTAAAAGTGGTTGAAAAATGAAAATATGGCGTCTGTAAAGGCTATTTTTCAGGGTTCCACAAAACGTAAAGCTTCTTTAGGGGAAATAAATGAGATGAAACATGTGAGGCAGTTGATTCTTATGAGTTCAAATTAACTTCACAAAACAACTTTTAAAAATTAACTTACTAATAAACTTAAATTATTAATCCATTTAAAAAAAAGTTTTTGTCTTCCTTGGTCTGAATGTTTGTTTTCATTCCCTTTATCATGCTGTAAAATAAGGTCAAATAAGTCGCCTCTTGAGAAAAATTGACATTAAACGATATTAGGAAATTACGCAGATTTTTTATTTACAAAATTTATTTGTTCATGGCCTATTATTGCGTTTCTCTCATGAGAAGAAAGGGAGGGTAAAAAATCGTCAAAAGAAGAGCCATGTAATATATGGACGACCCTGATTTATACTATACTATTACAAATTGCGCGTATATTCAATTCACATACATCTTCTAAAGAAGAATCAATATCATTATGAATATCAATATCATTCAATACAAAATCTAATTTTGGGTTTGTTATTCAAGTGTGTATCAATCTTATTTCAAGCATACATGTATCAAATTTTGAAAAATTAAAATTTAATTTGCAGATATAATTCAAGTTGTGTTTTTAAAATGAATATGCTGTTCTAGCATATTCCTATTTCTCTCTTATTTTTTCTTTATTATCTATTTGTCTCTAAAGAGACGAACACATTGATGATGAGACACACTTTTCAAGGTTAAGCCTTCTTGTGTAATTTATTACACAAAATGACATTGTTGGAGATTATGTTACTGAAGATTTTTTTTTAAATTGTCAAACAGACATTAAGTCCTATAGGCTTCGTTCCCGTTACGGAAAGTTAGGTTCTCAGTCAACTCTATGAATGATCAAGGACAATAATAATTTTTTTATTTGGATACCTAATTAACCACGTGAATGTTTTGCTTAATTTTTCTTATCACTGTTTATTTTAGAAATTCAGTAAAGCTTTGTTAACAGATGGATGTCATAAGAGGTAGTGTATATAGAAGCTATTTCTCCAGGCTGTATTCACCAGAAAATCTTACAACATAATATTTTAGTTCTCTATAATTGTGTCGATTTTAAAGAAAATGAATATTATTACTAACATTTTGCTTCTCACATACTTGGGTCATTTTCATTTAAAAGGCAAGTGTAATATAATAATATAATTATTATTTATAAAAAATATAACATATCATAACGTATCTTATCAAAAAATGGTCACAAGGAAAGGGCCTAGCCGGATAAGTATGTGAAGAGTGCTCTTGAGCCTTATCCAACCTGGCTTGGTCCTATGTGTTACTTTGACAGACATTGAAATACTTTAAGTGGACTATTCTCGAAAACAAAAATACATACATTAGCGGAAACATTCACATAGTTTTCTTAATTATTAAGTATTAATCATTTTTTTGAGAATTTTTAAAGTAGTAGAACATTGTAGGAAAATTTGAAAAACGTACTTTCATACGAATATCGGACTTCGAACACCTTACATGACTAGTAAAAAAATTCTATAAGTGACTTTTTCACCATTTGCAATAAAAATAGTCGTCTGTAATATTCCCGAAACTTCTGACACTGACAAAATATTTCTCTGAACGAAATTCCCCTAACTGCCATTGTTTTGCGATAACAACCTTATCATCTGCGAAGGCTAACCCACGTACCCTCACTGTCACGAGATCCACACCTTCTTCGTCGAAGAGGGCCATTCTTAGACACTTGTCCATGTGAATAATTAATTTAGAAAACTTTGTATTCTTTGGAGCATCTTCAGGCCACAATACATGAGGTTCGGGGAGGATGGATGGTAAACTAAATGTTATTGGGTGAAAATCATTCTTGGAACCTTCCTTACAAAGTGACCAAACTTTACTTTAAAAAAAATTAATGACAAGTACTTCTTTTACAAATTTTTTCGAAAACCGAGCTGTGCAATGGAAAATTATCTTGATTTTTGAACCACATTTTCCAGTATTCTATCCTAATATTTTAGAAGTATTTGAGTAATGCGAACTGATAAGAAAATCCAAATATTTTTGGTTGAATGTTCATCACACTCTGTTGAAAAGTCTACTATAAAGTTTTTGGTTCGAAATTAATTTTTTTCGGGTGAAAGTTTTATTATTTGGTTAAATCATTTAATTTTGTTAAGAAGTCACCTTTTTGGTTAAAAATTCAATTGCTTGATTGAAAATTCGTCTTCTTGGCTTAAAAATTCAATAATTTGATTACTATTTTTGTTTATTTCTTTACTCTCAATTTTTTGTTTGTTTATCAGACGGAATTTGTTGAATTTTTAAGCCAGAAAACCAAATAATAAAACTTAACAAAAAAAATGAATTCTTATCCGAAAATTGTACCATAGACTTTTTAACAGAGAATAATGAACTGTAAACCAAAAGTAATTTCATTTTCTATCAGTTCGCATTTCTTCAATAATTTAAAAATATTAGGATAGAAAACTCATGTATTGTGCACTGAATATGCTCCAAAAAAGGCAAAGAAGGAGTTTTATGTGAAATTTATGCTGAAAACGGTATTTTTAAAAATTATTTCTAAATTAGTTATTCGCATATACGTTTAAGAATGGCCCTCTTCGACAAAGAAGGTGTGGATCTTGGGACAGTGAGGGTGCGTGGGTTAGCGTTGGCAGATGATGAGCTTGTTATGGCAGAGTCAATCGAAGACTTGCAAATAATGTTGCGCAAACTGAATACAAGTATGAAGGACATTGGCCTTAAAATTACCGGAAATGAAATAAAAATTAGGGTCTTTGAGGGAAATCATAAATCGTATATTATTCAAGGAACTTGTTTGCTCCAGTGGCCTTATAAACTGCAAAATATATGGCAATTTGAAGAACTCCGTGTATAAAAATATTTGGCAGTATCAGAAGTTTCAGGAACATTCTAGAATTAATGTTTGTATGAATGTTACAAATTTAAAAAAAAAATATAGCAGTTGTATTGTTTAGAGATCTTCAATTTGACCCCAGATAGACTTTAACATTGATGATTTTCTGTTCAAACTTTGGTTCCTTATTTGTTTGATAGAGGAAATATAGGTTGCTAAAGATTTTACATGCAAAAATTTATTTTTGAAAGTTATTGCACTTTTCCGATTGTGGACACTTCAATATCTCCATGTTAAAAGAACTTCTCTCACAGAGTTTCTCGAAATTATCAAATTTTCTTATTTCCTAAACATTTCAGAATTCCTTAAATATTTTGAATTCCTGAAATTCCTCATTCTTTCTGAATTTCTTGAACTCCCTAAATTTATAAAATCCCTGAAATCCCTGGATTCCTCCAGTTCCCTAAAATCCTTGATTTGTGTGAATTCCCTGAAATCGTTGATTATTCTGGATTAGAATTCAGAGGAATTTAGAGAAGTTAGAGGAATACATTGATTTTCTCTAACATATAAATAATGACCCAAACTTTTAAAAGAATCGATGATGTCCAGGTCCTAATTGTGTGAGTCCTGCGTGGAATCCACCTTATATATACCAGTGCCCTAAAACTTTATAAATATCAATTTTCTCTTACAAAATTAGGCACAGGTGGCTTTCCAGATGTTTCTGAAGACCACGTTGTTGTACAATTCGTTGACAACATATGTATTGAAGGACGTCTCCGAGAAAAGATGGAAGAGGAAGTATCCTACTGGATGGAAGTGTTGCCAAATGAGTTCCGGAAAGTGATAAATGTATACAATTTTGTTTTTCTACGAACAGAAAAGAACAAACATTTTGCTGCAGGACTCGATACTTTGGTTGCATTTTCGATTCATCGTGACCGTAATAATTCTGATCATGGTCCAACGTACGCTGAAATACGTGTAGAGGGTGAACATTTGATAGCCAGATCTTTCCATCCGCATGCGCGACCAAATACTCCTTATAATCTTGACAAGGGTCATATGCCACTCAACAACCACGTTTATGTACTTTTGCCAAATGGAGATATCTATGCATCAAAGTTAGAAAAACCGCAGGAAAATCAGAGGCCATCCTAGGGATATCCCACAAAGCGAAAATATCCACATCCCTATGGGATATTTCGATCATCTATCAAGATCTTCTGAGGATATCATATTAATTTCAAGTTCCATGTCTTACATCATCAGTTCAAAAAAAGTAAATATCCAACGTGGTTTTGTTATTGGCTGATCCCTAGTAACAAACCTAGCACTCTCTAACCAGTTCATCGCTAATGCTTCAAAATGTCTGGAGCAGGTTGTTGCAATATATTTAGATATAGCTGAATACTTTGATGAACTTTATCAAAATATCCTAATTCACAAGCACCAAAATACTTATTTACCTGAAAACGTAGTGCTTTCACTGCAATATTTTTACTAGGTAGGAAACACTATATCCAATATGCAGGACATAATTATACTGCTTTTACATAATTAGTATTCTTTAAGGACATGTATGTAGCAAGTTAGGCAAACAGAATCATTTTTGCTGATGGTATGAAGTTAGTACAAGAAAGATGGTACAAGTATAAAGCAAATTAGCTATTGTCAGAGATTGTGTGACATTGCAGACTAAGTTTAGGAATTTTATGAAATGTGTCGTACTCCGCTTGTTTGGTGGTCACAATAAAAACACTTCACTGCGCTGAGAAAACTTTGCTTTATTCAATCTCACTATACACTTTGAGTGCACGACCGGACATCCAGAACCGAACAGCGATCTCGGACACAGTCCGCAGTCTCCTGCGCTAGCAGCCATAACGGTGGCGCCATCTACGTGTAACTTTTAAAGGAGTATAACGTGTACGCTTCTCACACTCCCTCCCTCCTTTAAAAAAAAACGTGTCTAACCTCTAATTCATCTAATCTCTGAGCTATATCTAGGTCTTACAAATATTTAATTCGAACCAAAATTAATACTATTCTTGTATGTGCACACAGGGCTTAAAATTATCAGTCAACAATATTTGTCGTAATCGGTGTGTCCATCTCTGCCTTTCAGCATCCGTCACAGCTACCTCTTCAGTTAGTCCTGTCTAATTCCTCTCAAGATCTGTTTGGGTTAAAACAAAAAATTGGTTAATTTCGAGCAAATACTTTTTACTGTTCTTCTAGATTATGTTTGCTATTTTATCTCTAAGGCTTTTCCTAAGATGTCTCTAATCGCTTTATCTAAAGAGATCAGTTCCTGACACGCTTCACTCATTGCCAAGTATTCGGCTTGACAAGTTGAAAGCGTGACATAAGATTGTTTGTGACTCCTCCAAGCTACCGGATCTTCAAACAATCTGAGCACATATCCGCTAGTTGAAGTTGAGTCCTCCCAATCTCTAAAACTAGCATCTGTCATGGCTTCTAAAGTTTCAGATTCAGCTCTGTAGGTTAAACCTAACTCTGAGGTTCCTTTAAGATATCTGAGCACTCTTTTTACACTTTTCCAGTCATCTTCAGGTAAACAGACAAGGTTCATGTAGATCGTTCTCTAGACCTAGTTTGACTGCTTCTTCAGAGAAACTTTTGTTCCACTTCTTAGGGCTAATCTTTAGTCCATACAATGCTCGCTCTAATCTGCACACTTTTGTTTCTTTAGTCTTTTCTTCGCACTCTAAAGCTTCTGGTATTTCCATGTAAATTTCCTCTTCTAATATTCCATTTAAAAATGCTGTTTTAATGTCTAATTGGCACACGTCTAGGTAGTGCTTGTTTATGATTGCTAACACCGATCTAACCACTGACAGTCTAGAGACTGGGGCATAAGTCTCTTTCAGCTCGTAAGTCTTTTTATCTTTAAATCCTCTAATTACCAGTCTAGCTTTGAATTTTCTAGTTCCATCTTCTCCTCTTTTTCTTTTAAATAACCATCTAGAATCTACTACGTTAAGTTTACTTACATCTATCATTGTTTTTGGGTCTATCTACTAATTTCCAAACTTCATTATCTTTCATAGATTTAAGTTCCTCTCTAATGGCCTTTTCCCATTCTATTTTGTGCTCTGCATTGATTGCTTCTTTGTAATTTACCGGATCTTTGTTTATGGATGCTAGTAGTGTGTATTTTCGTTCATCTTCTTTTAGATTATTACTCAATGCACCTTCTTCTGTCTGATCTCTAAATTGAACCTGTCTAGAATAAAAATTCATGTCGTTTACTATCGGCATTCCTGACTTTGTAGCTACTCTAACATATGTGTCCTTCTCTAATTTTAATTTTGCCTTTCTCTCAGGTATTAGTCTTTCCTTTATGGCAACTTCTTCTGCACCTTTAGCTTCTAATTTCCGCTTCTTCGGTCTTCCCCTTTTGTTTTGTTTAACCTCTATTTTTCCCGGTTCTTCTACGTTCTCCTCTCTAAATTCTTTCAGCCAGTTTTCATCTTCTAATTCTTTATTATTTTCTAGTGTCTCTACATTAGATACACTATTTTTAAACGCGTCTCGGTAGCTAAGTTTCTCATTGAAACGTACATGACGTGACTCTAAGAATTTTCCTGATCCGGGAGGCCACAAAATATACCCTGTTGAGGTATATCCGAACAAAGCCGCTTTAATTGCTCTTTCCGAGAATTTTGTTTCTGTTTTGGGAACCCTCGCATAAGCCACACATCCAAGTCTTCTAATTTTGTCAAAGTGACTATTTTAGTTTGGTGCAAATTTCTTAATTGGTATTTCGTATTCGATAGATCTGTGTGAGGTGCGATTATATGCGTGAATCGCTGCCTCTACCGCTAACTCCCACATGCTCTTAGGTAGACCTGAATCAAACATATACGCTCTAACCTTTTCCTGTAATGTTTTATTAAATCTTTCCGCAGTGCCATTGTGTTCGGGTGTGTAAGGGGGTGAGTCTTTCCCTAATAGGTTTTGAGTTGCTACTAAAAATCTCTTAAGGTATATTCCGGTTTCGTCTTTCGATTTCATAGTATATGCTCTAGCCAATCTAGTGTGGTCATCTACAAATACGATTATGAACCTTTTTCCCCCTGGGTGCGATACCGGTCTAATAGGCCCCATCGTATCCGTGTGGATTATTTGAAATGGTCAGGTTGCTCTGTTCCTGTTATCTCTAAATGGTAATCTTTCCATTTTTGCCATTATGCATATTTCACAATCTAAGATTGAGTAATAAAATGTAACCTCTTTCAAATTTTCTTCTATCTTTTGCAATTTCTTAAGGTAGTTTAGTGATGCGTGGCCTAACCGTTCGTGCCATAGTTTACCCTTGCTTTGTTTTGTGATTTTGTCCTTCTCTAACTCTAATGGTTGCCCTGTGAAAATGTCTCTAATTGAATCTGTTGATTCTTCTTTGTCTATCTGTATTATTCGTCTACTTACGTCTGTCTCGTTAAAGTCCAAGTATTCATCTTTCTTTCGCGCTTCTACGTCTACTTTTTCTGTTTGGTCGAGCTCTCCTACACTCTCCCTCCCAAACGCAGACTCTATGTCATCTAATCCTGATTTTTCTTCTAGGTTATTTCTTATTACATCTTCTACTTCCTCGGAATCTAATATTTTTATACTTTCGTCTTTTGTCTGCGTTTGCTCAGTAAGCTCGTCAACAGTAACTATTCTGGCTCTACATTGATATTTTTCGTATTCTAAGCCTACGTCTTTGTCTGTTAACTTCTTAACCATCATAGTTACTGTCCAATTTGGCTTTTCATATTTTCCATTAAGAAAGATTTCACCTGTTTCTTTGTCAAAGATTTTTAACATCTCATCATCTAAATATATACCTAAACCAGCATCAGCAAACCGTCTGAGGGAAATTAAATTTTCTGAGATATCACCCGCAGCAATAACATTAGCTAATTTAACTACTTCGTCTTTGTTAGTGTTAGATTGTAAATATAAATCTCCCTTTCCATCTATTTTTATATCCGCGGCTCTATTTTTATTCGCGCTTTTTATTACTTCGCCTGAATATTTCTTAAATTCTCTTAAAGCTAAACTTTTATTTATGATATGGTCAAGAGCCCCTGAATCTGGAATAAAAGTAATTTTATTTGTTTTATTTTGCGCATCTAATCTGTAAGCTACTTTACCTGTTTATTGATCTCTGGAGTCACTTTCCTTGGCTCCATTTTCCGTTTTGTAGTTCTTTGTGAACTGGCCTCTATATCCTCTATACGCGCCTCTACCTCTAATCATATTGCCTCTAATATTTTTATTTTCAGCTCCCTCCCTTCCTCTAAGTTCAGGTTTTCCCTTATTAACATGTTTATGTTGTTTAGGAACATACCTTCCACTTCGTCCTCCACGACCTCTGCCTCTAGACGTCTGACTGGAGCTGGCTATGTTGGGGCAGTCATCCCCCTTGTGGTCCATTACCTTCTGGCAGTAGTAGCAGAACCAGAGGCTAAACTCAGTGAGGGGACACCCCGTCGATCGGTGTCCTGGCTTGTTACATCTAAAACAGCGCCCCTCACTGCCGGCCGCTCTCTTAACTTCTTTTTGGGCCAGGTTAGCCTTGGTCGTCTCTAGACTCCTACTATCTGCCAGCCGTTCAGCTTCTAACTGTGATAAAAAGGATTTAATTTCATCTAAGTTCATTTCTCTATGGTCAGTTTGTCTTCTAATTAAATCAGCAGAGCGTAGCTCAGGTGCTGATCCCGATACAGCTTGGTAAAAGGCCGATCGCTTCTCTTGTTCTGTCAAGGTCACGGCTCCATCACAATTTTCATACTGTCTTATAATACAATCAAATCTTTCACAGAAGTCATGAATTCTTTCTTTTGGTCTTATTTTTAGTTGATAGAGCCGTGTCCTCACAGAGGAGTGAGTAATATTTATCTCACTTCTTTTATACTCTTTTAATTTTTCTAAAACTGTCTTTGGGTCTTTGATATTCAGTATTCTCTTATGATAATCTTCGTCCAAATGATTAATAATTATGTCTCTAACTAATCCTTTTCTTTTAGCAATTGTTTCCTCATCCAACCTCATAATTTTTGGTGCTGAACTATCGATAACGTCTAACAGGTTACTTGCCATCATTTCTGAGTGCAGGTGATCTAACCACAAGTTTAAATTAAAATTAATTTCATTAGGGGGGGGGGGAGCATTTCCAACATCTAAATTATTTATTTCTTTTCGGCCTACCTCTGCCGCTCTAAGTTTGCATTTCTCTGCTTCTAAGTTGGCGTTGGCCGTATCTCTAAGAGTCTTAAGCAGCTGATTGGCTGCTTCTAAAATCTCTAAGACGGTTGCCGCTGCGCTACCCAGGTCCGTTACTCCCTGGGTGTCCTTCTGCGGGGAAGTCAGGGTCGCCGAGGTTTGAGTGTCCAGACTCGATGTAGCTGTGAACATTACTCTAATTAACATCTAAAATTATGGGTAAGATTTTCGGATCCGACATCTAAACTTCTATTTTGTTCACAACATTCTAATATCTGACTTACTGGGATTTCTGCCTGCATTCGCCGTGTCGACAGTTACCTCTAGGTTTGTTGGGGCAGGGGCTTCACTTTCATCTAGGTTTAAGTCCTCCCCCATCAAGTCTACTTCGTCTTCCCAGGTCAGTTCTTTGTCCGCCATGTTCCTCTTGCTCTACCGGGTTTAAAGACGTATTTTAATATTTAAAGGTGGTTTTTTTTTCTCTTTCTTTCTAACTAATTTTCTTAACATCTAAATATCCCTTTAAACAGTCTTAATACTTCTAGACCGATTCGGCCGCACAGCAAGCCGAGCCTGCCTGAAGTGAATGATCTTGTGCGCATACCCCAACACCAGCACGCGCACCCCTGTTTACCCGCGAAACTCCAAGCACAGCTGATAAGCATCGCACTAGGGCTAGGGCGATCGTGCACGCATACTGCATCAAGAGTACACGCAGTTCGATCATCCTAATCGAGTGAGGGGCATCAACCGCACAGCAAGTTTTCACTCCCCCTCCCGATACCGGAGAGGCTTATTTGGTCTGTCTCAACTATGGCAATTGAGTCCAGTTTTGTTCATTATTTATTTTGAACGGGGCTCCTGTACATGCCACTAGACAGATTTATTTTCCGTCAATGATTTTATTTTTGTAAAATTCATTGCCTAAAATTAAATTAAATTTTTCTATCCATTAAATTTCTCTCTAATCAGATTTTCCTCCAGTGATTTTATTTTTGTAAAATTCATTGTCTAAAATTAACTTAAATTTTTCTGTCCATCAAATTTCTCTCTAATCAGATTTTCCTTCAATGATTTTACTTTTGTAAAACTCATTATCTAAAATTAAATTAAATTTTTCTATCCATCAAATTTCTCTCTAATCAGATTTTCCTTCAATGATTTTACTTTTGTAAAATTCATTGTCTAAAATTAAATTAAATTTTTCTATCCATCAAATTTCTGAGAAATCATAAATTTATCGTTCGGCCATTGTTGTTGTGCTGAGGGTATTATTCGCACTTTACAGGGCCATGGGTCCCCACTTTTCGCCTGGCATGCGGTCACTGTTCGGGGAAAGACACAATGTATCGCCAGTGCCTTCAAGGTTATAGACGTTTTATTATCCCTTATCTATGCCCGGCCAGTGCGTCTCTCCCTCCTTTTCTTCTTCTTCATGCATTCTTAGCTACTAACTAATTCTAATTACTTCCGGAAGTTCTCTAAACTTTTTAAACTAGCGCTAGTCTATACATGCTTTTCTTTTATTTACGTCTTTATAGAGTCCGTTACCTTATGGTTCTACAGTCGTCTTACTCGTCTCTAGTCGTCTTTATGGTCCTCTAATCGTCTTGAAGTCTTCTAGTCG
>CAKNYM010050381.1:42315-64389 GCA_932195095.1 Andricus curvator
GTCGTCTTTATGGTCCTCTAATCGTCTTGAAGTCTTCTAGTCGTCTTCTCCAATTATTCTGTTGCTCGATCAGATTTGCGTAGTGGCAGCGTGTCCTGAGCCCATAACCTGTCGTACTCCGCTTGTTTGGTGGTCACAATAAAAACACTTCACTGCGCTGAGAAAACTTTGCTTTATTCAATCTCACTATACACTTTGAGTGCACGACCGGACATCCAGAACCGAACAGCGATCTCGGACACAGTCCGCAGTCTCCTGCGCTAGCAGCCATAACGGTGGCGCCATCTACGTGTAACTTTTAAAGGAGTATAACGTGTACGCTTCTCACAAAATGTCATAGGGAATTGGAATCAGAAATAAACATTCATGAATGCAAAATAATTACATTCACATGAAACCAAAATCCGATATTGTTTAGTTATGAACTGGTTTGAGAACGGATACAGAAGGTCTATAGTGTCAACTTTCTAGGATAAAATTTGTAGCAACATTTAACGTATAATTAGCACCTAGAAACTATTGTTGAAGCTGCGAACCAAGTTCTGGGATTTATGTTTAGATCCTTTAAAAGCCTAAGAAGCTCGAGCTCTTTCGTGCAAAGCACCTCGATTAAATTTCAGATATACAGATTATTAGCTAGCGTATCTACTAGCAGCAAAAAATCCAGTGGTGTATTACTCACCGTTCTATGAAGTATGTCAATGAATATTAATCAACAATATTTAACAATGTAAATTTTAATTTCGGATTGGTCAGTCACATATGTATCAAGCTTATTTCAAGTATAAATGTATCAAAGTTATAAAAATTCGATTGTAATTTTCAGGTGCAATACAATTCACGTTCTTACAATAAATAAATGTATAGTTTTAGCATATTCCTATCTCTTCCTCGAAACAAACACACTGATAGTTGAAAACATTTTTTTCATCGTTAGGCCTTTTTGTGTAATTTATTGAACAAGATGGCTTTGTTAGAGATTATGTTTTTAAAGATTTTTCTTAACATTGTTAAACAGAGACATTGAGCCCTATATACTTCGTTGCCGTTCTGAAAAGTTCGGTTTTTGTCAATTCTATAAATGATTAAAATGAATAATAAATTTTTTATTTGGATACCAAATTATCCATGTGAATGGTTTGCTCTGCGTGTAACTGTATTTTAATTTTCCTTCAACTCTGTTGGTCTTCAAGATAAAGCATTAAATTTGTCTAATCATTGCAAAACTAATCTTGAATAGATTGATCAAGTTTCGTTTGATTATTTCTCGTTTTTGAATAAAAAACCCTTTGGGATTGAAATATCAACAATTTAGTTGAAAATAAACTTTTTCGTAGAAATGTAGATTTTATATATTCGAAATTTTCAGAAATCTTTTTGAGTTTTCTCTACAATCTTAAGAAAATTACATTGTGTATTAAAAATTATTTTGATGAGATTGCCTGTGAAAATTTTTTTATAGTTTGCGATAAATAAATAGGAATTTTGAAAATTTCTAGACTGAAGTACAAAATTTCAAAGCAAATCTAAAGTTTATTTTTAATACTTCAAAAATATCATTTTAGAGAACTGGAAATTTTGCTTGAATAACAAAGGGCCATTCAATTATTATATCAAGCTTTCCAAGAAAATCCTTTCCAACTAAAATGTAACTTTTTTTATATTTTGAGTGGAAATTTTGCAAATAGTCAAGTAAAGAAGTTCCAGCTAGAGGCTTTTCAAAATTAGATGCAGTTAAATTTGAAAAAAAATTAAAATCGAACACGAATCGAAGGCTCTAGAATTTTTTAAACAAAAAAAAGCATTTCCCGCCACTGTGCGCTGCTCGGCATAGTAGTGTTGTAAAAGAGCAATACAAGGTATTGTTTGTCATGAAAAAATACGTATGAATTACATTTTAGAATTTAATAAAAAAGTATACGATTTTTATAGTTACTGTTACTGAGAAAATGTAACTAGTTACCAATTCGTTCCTTATTTGCAAAAGTAAGACATAAAGTTCCCATAAACATATTTAGTGGGGCAGAAAACGACTTTAGAAATAAGCACAATTTATTTTCTCACAGAAATGTTAAATTTGTATAACTAACTGTACAAAATACTTTGTCACTCATTTGTCTGATGTGGATAAGTGTATAACCTTCAGATTTACTTTACTTAACATCATGAATTACGTACAATGTAGGCTTTATTACGACTTTAAAAATTACCGGACCCACTGATAGCCACTCTCTCCTAATGTGAAGTTCAAAAGTTAAAAGTTGTTTGCAAATATCGCCTAGAAAAACTTCTAAAGAAATTACATTTTTTATTGTGGCGGAAGGCAAGGTGAGGAAGAAGTGTCGACGGGGGAGAGGGTTAGCTGGACAAGGGAGGCGATAGAGAAGTATGAGGAGCAGTTAGGGAAGGTACGCTTCGAAGGGGAGACTGTGGAAGAGATATGAGAGGATTTAAAAGAGAAAGTGAAAGGGTGCGTGCAAAATAAGGTATTCAAAAAGAAGAAGAAAGGAATGGTGAAGCCGTGGTGGGATAGGGAATGTGAAAAGATGAAAAGGAAGGTGAAGAGGAAGTATAAGAAGTGGAAAAAGGGTACTGCGAAAAGGGAGGAGTACGTAGAAATGAGAAGGGGTTTAGATTGATGTGTAAGAAGAGATAACAGAAAAAGGAGAAAGAGCTGGAGGAGGAGTTAGGAAATGTTAAGACAGAGCGGGACGTCTGGAAGATAATAAATAGGTTCAGGAAGCATAGAGTGGGGATAAGCGAGAAGATAGGGAGTGAGGAGTGGAGGGAGCTTTTTGAAGAATCATTTCAGGGCTCGGATTCAAGGAAGAGAGATGATGAGAGTAGAAGAACGGGGGGAAGCAGAGATGGAGGAATTGAATGAAGAGAAGATAGAGAAACAGATAAGGAAGTTAAGAAGGTCAAAATCAGCAGGGCTGGGTAGGGAAGAGAACTAAGCATGGCTGTTTAGTACACAATAGGTTAGGGAGAGGCTGAAGGAAGTAGTGAAGAAAGTATGGAGGGGGTAGGGATTCCCACGAGGGTGGAGAGAAATGTTAATAGTGCCTCTGTATAAGAAAGAAGATAAGGATAGGCAGGAACATTATAGAGGGATCACGCTAATGAATACGGCGTATAAAGTATACGCGATGGTGGTGGCAGAGAGGCTGCGGAAGGATGTCGTGGGGAAACGAATATTGCCGGAGACGCAGGCGGGCTTCAGGGCAGGTCGGAGTACTATCGACAATATCTACGTTATGCAGCACGTGGTGGATAGAGGATTAGCGAAGAAGGGGTCGAGAGTGCACGCGTTTTTCGTGGATCTAAAAAGCGCGTTTCCGTCGGTGGACAGGGAGAGGTTGTGGGAGGCGATGGAGCATTGGGGAGTAGAGAGAGGCCTGCTCGAGAGGGTAAGGGAGATATATGAAGAGACTAAGATGAGTTAAGAGAAGGGCAGGGGATTTCGGAGGGATTCTGGATGGATAGGGGGTTAAGGCAAGGGTGTCCGCTTAGCCCAAAGCTTTTTGCGATTTTAATTGCGGATATGGAAAGTGAGCTGGACGCCGGAGTGGTAGGAGGATTCAGGATAGGAGGGGTTAGAATTTGGTCACTAGCGTATGCAGATGACATAGTGTTGTTGGCAAAAAGCGAGGAAGCCTTAAAGGAAATGATGAAGAGGTTGAGAAGATACCTGGATAAGAACAGGTTAGAACTAAATGCGGAAAAGTCCAAGGTTATGGTGTTCAGAAAAGGAGGTGGAAGGGATAAGGAAGGGGAGTGGAAGTGGAAGGGAAAGGCGGTGCAGGAGGTAAAAGAGTTTGTGTACCTGGGCTTCTTGTTTCGGAGGAAATGCGGAGTGGATGGTCACATAAAAGAGAGAGTGAGGAGGGCAAATGTGGTGATGAGGCAGGTGTGAGGGTTGGGAGAGAAGTTATTCGCAGATGATTTTGGAAGGAGAATGAAATTGTTTGACTCACTAGTGATGAGTGTGCTATTGTATGGAGTAGAGGTATCGGGGTGGAAGGAAAGCGAAGGGGTAAATAGGGCACAGGAGTGGTATGTAAAGTTGACACTGGGGCTGGCAAGGAACAAGCCTAATTATATTGTCAGGAGGGAGACGAGGAGAACGAGTGCAGGGATTCTAGCGGGGAGTCGGGCGTGTAAATATGAGGAGAAATTTTTGAAAGAGTGGGGAAGTAAGCTGGTTAGGAAGTGTTGGTGGGAAAAAGAGAACAGGACAGGGGATGGGAATATGGAGGTTGAAAGAAAAAGGTATTTTAGAACGAATGGACTGCAGATGGATGAAGTGAGAAGGATGCATGAGGAAGGAACGAAGGTATATGCGTTGGTTAAGAAAAACGGCATGAAGAGAGATAAGACAGCAGGGGAAGAGAGAATAAGAGAGACAAGGTTTAATGGGAACTATGTGTGGATTATGCCAAGGGCGAGAGGGCAATATTTGTGTGAGAAAGGAGAGAAAGGAAGTCAGGAGCTTATAGCGAGGATGATATGTGGGCGCATGGAGGGTTTTAATACGTTCTGGCTCGGTTAGGAAAAGAGGATGTGTGAACTATGTGGGAAGGGGGAGGCAAGAGTGGAGGAGTGCGTAGGGGTGAAAAGGAGTGGGATAATCATGGAGGTATTGTTGCATGAGAGGGGGACAAAAGGCAGTAGCATGGGTGAAGGGAGTTTCGGGTGAGATGGAGAAGAAGAGAAGGAAGGAGGAAGAGGAATGGAGAAGGAAAGATTGTAAATAGAGGAGGAAGTAAATATAACTAAATGTAAATATTGTAAATAGTAGATAAGTATTAGGTATTAGACGCGGAGGCAGAGTTTGTTAATGCGAGGCAAAGCGAGAAAGTAGGGACATGCGTGCGAGGCAAAGCAGGAAGCCAAGGCGATAAGAGCGAGCGGAGTTAGAGGTAAGGTGTGGAAGGATGTTAGTTTTAAGAAAATTCTGTAAAAAAATGAAAGTGTAAGCAAGTCCATTTTTTAAGGTCGGAAGGCTGAAAAATAAACCCTTATCCACCTATATATCTATCTACATTTTTTATTGCCAGACACCCTGAGCTACAAGCAATCATAGGTATGATGAAAATGACATCGAAAAATTTTAATCTTTGAAAACTGAAGAGTCTAAAATGGTAGCTCATACTTTTTCCGAGATATTTTCAATTTTTATTTTTTCCAAATCAATCCAGCGACAATATAGTTAAAGCTTCGCAAAATGTGCTAAAAATTGTAGGAAAACTTCCAGAGAAGCATCAACAACAAGTTGCGACTTCTATTCTGGAACGAAAAATTGATACGCTAACCGACACCAGCGGCAGTATTAAGTAGTCAAAAATTAAACAGAATTTGAGTACTTTTGGTTCTAAGACAAGAAGAAAAGAAAAAGTAGTATTTCCTGCTGAAAGCTTAGATAATCATGAAGTCAATACTAACGCATCATTCAATCAGCTGAAAGAATTGAAAAACTCCTGGAGATGTACTGTCGGCAATCAACCTGTTCCTGTATTTCATAGCAAAAATATTTCTTGAGAATCAAGAAATTTACAAGATGTTCACAAACAGAGCACATTCGAATTCGAAACTGAAAATAAGGCCGCAAATGGAAAAGGCCTGTTGTTTGGGTTGACGCTGAGGAACTATTTGAAGCTGCCATGAAGAAGCGAATTCTTATTCTCAATTACATCCTTAAAGTTAGTGCTGATGGCCGTAAAGGTTTTTCAAAAATATGCATGACAGTACTTCCAAAAAATTATTCACCTGGATGAGGCTGTGATGCTGATGATTCGGATCTAAAGGCAGATTTAAATTTGCTTATCAAAAGGAGAATTTTGTATTCTGAAGGTTGTAGAAGTGGTAAGAAGGCATAGTTGATCAGTGTTCATAGAAAGATAATGATTTGCGCAATTTACCAACCTCAACAGTATTATTCTTAAGTTTGATCTGAAGCTTAAACTCCAACTTATTGTCAAGGGTATTCAAACTGCAATATCCATGTATCCCTGTCCATATTGTTGTGTGACAATAAGAGCTTTCAGAGATTGTCAGGAGTAAGCGAATAAGCAGGAAGATGCCAGTAATGATGCAGAGTATCTGAGGGCTACGAAGGATTATCAAAAATTTAAATCTTATGGCGATTCAAAAGAAGGCTACGAACCTTCGTCTTCTAAAGGCAAAATAAGGATAAATGCCCAGGAATGTCATATTACAGGACACCTTCTTTCTGATGAAGACGATGACACTCATATAATTAAAAAATGTGCAACTCCGAAGCTACATGTCTTACAACAAGAATATGTCAGTCATATATGTTTTTGACTGGGGCGCTTTTTTTGTCCGAGAGAAAGCTTTATTCATAAAGAGGTCGGGGAAATTACCTGTAATTTGAAAAGAGCGACTGTTCATTTCGAACTGTTGGTTATCATATTATTTACAACTTGAACCGACACATTCAATCTTTTTTTGTTGAGCTTCAAACGCATTGCTAAATCTTGTATGATTGTGTTTGTTTGTGAACCATTGTTCAAGAGAATCCTACATGCATTCCTATGTCCATTACTATCAATCATGTCTACTACAGCCGTAGATAACAAGACCTTAGACGCATCAACGATATGAATGTTTCTAACATGATTCAAGTTATCATTTTGATTATTTTCTGCGGGCTTCGAATCTGACCTTAAATCTGAGTGTAGTAGTGTATGATGACGCCTTTTGCAAATAGTTTAATTTCCCGCTTTACAGTTACGAATCGGATGATTTCGTTTTAGGGAGTTGAAACAATGGCCTCTTTTTTTTACTATTCCAAATTTCTCGCTCAATATCATCTTTTGGAACTCCTGACATGACTGAATACGATGTTCATTTTCACAAACATAACACACTATATTTGATTGAGTATTAAGGAAGGCTTTTGCTGATTGAGCTTTGGATGAGTTTGACTGAGATTTGTTTTGCGGTTTTAAAGTAGCGAATTCTTTGAAATTGGTTACTGGATTTAGGGTTAAGAGTTTTCAAAATTTGAAAGAGCTCACATAAAAATTTGGTTGATTTATCGAATTTTGGCATCCCGGTACCTTTTTCGGATTTTTCCCTTTCTTTATCTAGTTTGCTGGCAATTAAACAAATCAGCGGGGTATCTCAAGTACTGGCGGGCTGACATAAATCGTCAATCACACGCACGTGTCTCATTGTACTAACAAGTTAATTTCTCAAACTAGCAGAAGATTCTTTGCTGATAATTTAAAGATTAGAAAGAGCCTGCACATGATTCTGAATAATTATTCTTTCATTATTGTAACGTTCTTGGAGAAGGTTCCGAACCACATCGTTATTAGACTCTGACGTTTCCAGATTTTCGATTATTTGAGACGCACTCCTCTTTACATAGGATCGTAAATAGCGTAACTCTGGAATCTTTGGAATAGATTCCTCCTCATAAATTAATACCGTAAATACGTCTCCGAAGTCTAATCAATCTTAACAACCACTCGAATATTGAGGAAGATCAAGTTTAGGTAATGAGAAATGCGGTCGTTAATTAGGTGAATCATTTCTGGATGACGAGACACGTTTCGTTGCAAGTTCACGCAAAGTCGAGAGTTCCGACACACGGCAAGTGACAAGTTCAGCTTCAAGTTGAGCTATACGCTACTGATGTGCAGAATCGGTCGCTTGTGAATCCGGATCCGAAACAGAACCTTAAGGCTCCTCAAATTTGGACATTTCTTCCTCTAGGTCTCGTTCCGGCGGTAACAATTCTATATTGGTATATTGATTATTTCAGGAAGCTGAGTGTTCAAACATTTATTTAAGAAGGTCTTAAATTTCGTTGAATGCGATTTACAGTTCTTACGAATTTGCTTTTGATTCTCTGGTTCCTTAATCCTTTCGATTTTCAGATGTGTAACAATTTATAGAAAGAGCGATAATGAGATAATGGAAATCGATTAGCTCAGTTGACAACGCTGATTCACCGACCTGTGATGTTTTGGTGATTCTCGATGACCTTCTTGAGGATTCTGTGCGCGGTTCTATTGGCGAAGATTCTCTTCTTCAAGTCTCGATAATTTATAAATTCTCGACCAGCAAAAATGCATAGATTTCGGTTGCAGTTGCAACAACCTCATAGATGATGCGACCCTTTTTCGTCGAATGGAAGTCGATGGCTATTAGACGGAAAATTTGTATTCGCGTCCACCTTTTATCTGGCGAAGTGAATTTTCTCAAACGAGCCCTTTTAGAATATTGATTTTCTCGGTGAGAATCCGGTTTCGTAGGATCATGTTCACACGCACAAAGCCTAATTTTTCAGTCAGTTTTTTTTTCATTCCTGTGATGATGATAACCTACGCCCAATTATTGAGAAAATAAGGTGTTCCAAGTATAAAACACCGACTAGTTTAGATAAAATATAAGTGGACTGTAACACTTTATTGAAATTATTAGCAATTTGCGATGTAGCTGGCGCTGAAATTCGCCCATAATACAGGTTGCGCTGAACATTCAATTCAAATTCACATTTAGAGATTCAGAGATTAAAATTCTGTTGTTTGATGAGTAATCATGTTTAATTCTTAAATATTACAATTTTGTGTAGCAACAGCTAACAAGAGGTATCAAGTGACATTCCAAATGATTGGACGCTTTCTAAAATCTGGCGGAACAACTTTATGTTACTTCAAGTCGAAGAGGATGTCAAAACTGATGTATCCTATAATAAATTGTGCAACTGACACAGAAAAAGCCGCCCGACAAAAAACACGCAGATATTATTATTCTTTGCAATTTTTCTCCCTTCCCCAGTGAAAAAGAAAAGAGTCAAATAAGTCAATACATCCTGTTGAGGGGCATAGCTATGGCCATAAATATTAGTGGTAGAAGGCTGGCTAGGGTACTTTGTTTTTTTAGACAGGTCAAAAATTGACGAAAACTGTATTGGTCCAAATTCACATGAATCTGATACCTTCATCATAAATGATAAGAAGGTAAAACCTCAAATTTCACTTACTATTGCGAAACTAATCTCGAATAGATTCATCACGTTTTTTTATTACACCTCGAATAGCATAACGTCAAACTAAGCCTGGCCATCAGATGAGTGTCATAAAAGCTATTATATATAGCAGAAACTTGTCAAGAGTCACTATTCACAGGAAAAATTTTGAAAAATCATACTTTGGTGCTCCATCATTGTTTCGATTCACAGAAGAATGCAGTTAATTTCGGTCATTCAACTTCTCACGTTGGTGGATTTTCTTCGGTTTCAAGGCAAGCATAATATAATCATATAATAATCATTTATAAAAAATATTACATAGATATTTAAGAGAGGAACAGTGAGTCCTATAAAAAATACTGAAATGCTACTTTGTAGTTTTTAGAAGCATCAATTTACTTTTGAGACTCTTGTTTATATCTCCCATTCTTTGGCTGATCATTTGAATTTGCGATTTTCAATAGAATTTCTGAGGTTCCAAAAATAAAACCGTGAATTCTATGAATAATGAACTATTGAAACAATTTTCATGAAGAAATTCTAAGTTTGGCTATTTTTAAACGGATATGCTCACCTTTTTACGAAATATAATAAAGCTTAAACTCTCAAGTGTTGACGTGAGAATTGTGAAAACTTTTTTTTTTCGTGGACAGTTAATTTGATATTCATGTGATTTTCTCTCAAATAACTTCTTCATATGTATAGTTATGAAACTGCGTTATGCGCATCATGCGCTATAGCCAAAAGTTTGTGCTTCCAACTTGAATTGTTGACATAATGTGTTTTGCTTATGCATACATAGTTGTAAAAAAGTTATCCGCTTCAGAATTCTGCTCTCTTCGAATGGTTCAATCAAGTGAGCGACAGTGTAGCTGGAACAATTATTATTCAAGAGAAAGCTCTAATTTAAACTAGATGCTGAACGGCCCAGAAACGTTTTAAGCACATAAGCAGGAAAAACATTTATTTTAACGTGTTACAGCAAACTTTCTTCCTCATTTCCGTTAAATATTCAGTTTACCCTTGTCTCCGTATTAGAAAAACAATTTTCAAAATCTTTTTCACTACGTAGTAAAATCCACCAGAAACTGTTCATATGCCCCTGACTGTTTATATTCGGAATGGGCTAACGTCCGGTTCGGTTAGGTTAGGTCAGGTTTACCGACAGCTCCAAAATCGCGACTACCTCCGAGTTTGACTGTACTTCTGAAATGTTCAAAAAAGTGAACCAAATCGATGATGTAAAGCTCTAGTTTGCGTGATTCCGGCTAAGAATCCACTTTATAATATTGCCCAAAAACTTTATTAATGTCAATTTTTCTCAAAAAATTAGGTGCAGATGGCTTTCCAGAAATTGGGAATAACCGCGTTATTGCACTATTCACGGAGGGTGCTATTCGCCAAGGAGCTATTAAATTACACGACAGCATCTACCCACCCCCTTGGATGGAACCTAACTCAGGGAGGCCTCATGATTATCTGACTTTTATACGAACGGAAAAGAACATTCATTACGTTTCAAACCTTGGTATTGAAGTTGTATTTTCCAAGACTCATCATCCTTACAATCCTGTTCATGGTGCAACTTACGCTGAAATACGTTTACATCATGAACATCTTACAGCTAGACGCTTCCAATTGCACGAGCGACCAGAGTATCCTTATTTTTTACACCCGAATCAAATGCCACTTAACAATCACATTTATATAACATTGCCACATGGCTTTATCTATGCATCACCGTTAGAATACTATGAGGAAGGTCACAGGCCATTCTAGGGTAATTCTCCATTAATAAATGAATTTATAATTTAAAAATACTAAATTTATAACTAATTTGTAACTTTATTTTGAAGATTTTGTACATAGTATAACACTCCACATCATAGTACGCTTTGAAATTCTTTCAGATTCTTAATAGAAATAATAATAGTTAATAGAATTTCTGATAGCTATAGAACTTTCGAAGATTCTAGAACTCCCGGAGCTTATGGAATTGCCGGAGCTTATAGAACTTTTGGCGCTTATAAAACTTCGGGAGTTGGAAGATCTCCCGGAGTTTACAGAACTTTCGATGTTCATAAAACTCCCGCAGGTTATGGAAATTCCAGTGTTTATAGAAATCCCATAGTTTATAAACCTCTCGGGGTTTATAGAACTCCACAAGCTCACAGAACTCTCGGAGTTTATAAAACACCCGCAGGTTATGGAAATTCCGGTGCATATAGAACTCTTGAAGTTTATAGAATTCCAGGAAGTTATAAAACTTCCGAAAATTATAGAACTTCGGAGATTATCGAAATTCCGAAAATAGTACTAACGGAGTTCATAGAACTACCAGAGGTTCTTCAACTTACGGAGATCATGGAACTAGCATCTTAGAATTCCCTAATATTTTTAATTCCTCAAATTCCTCGAATTTTCTGAATTTCTTGAACTCCTTATATTCTCTGAAATATCTGCAATCCTTGAATTCCCTGAATTCCTTGAGTTCACTCAACTCCTCGATTTGTATGAATTTCCTAAAATCCTTAAATAGTCTGAATTGTCTGTATTGTTCGAAAATTCTGAATATTTTAAATTCCCTGCATTTTCCAAATATGCTGAACTTCTGAAGTACTTTTAATTTCCTAGACGGTCTTTTTTCTACGAGGGAAGGTGAAAAATGTGCTAACACACACCGAGAAGGGTCCGCACTTCTCGGTAGTGTCGGGATATTGGTATCATCACTACAATGATCTGAGTATATATAAATATACACAAAGATCTTAATTCGATCATTATGGTGATGCTACCAACTACCGAATAAAAACCACCACTCTTTCTCCTTGGCATGATTCCCCCCGGAACCGCTTTCGCATTACTTCAGGGGGTGCCGGTCTTCGGCCATGCCTCGGCCTTCATCCTCTGTGCCAGCTTGGCCTTCTCCTGGTAAACTGGGCTTCTTGTCGGACCTGCCCAGCTACGATGTTAGCTTGCACGTTGAAGAGGCTTCTTCAACGAGGCTGCCTCTCTGAACGCCAAGCAACTCCTTGTGTCCGGGCGATGGTCTGTCCGGGGCTTATCTTCCTTTGCGGCGCAGAGGTAGCACTGCGTTGTGCTTTCGCATACCGCAGATTTATGCCCCTCTTTGCCGCATCGCCAGCATGATTTGGTCCTATCTGGACCCTCGCAGTTCGCTTACCATGTGGCAGAAGCCTAGGCAGCGGTAGGGCCTTATTGCCTCCGCCTTCTTGTACACACGGCACGATACCCACGAAAGCCTTCAGATTGCCTCTGAAGGGTCTTTTCGTGAGGCTGACCCTGATGACTTCAACCGGTTTGGCAAAATGTTTTCGAACGGCTTCATCTACTTCTTCTGCATCTGTCGTCGTATCGCGGTCCAGAATCTCAACCTCGGTGCGAGGTACAAGCTCGCGTACGCTACCCCCGTCACCAACGGCCTCCTTGATGGCAGCCGAGAGCTCAGCTCTGCCCTTTGATGTAGGTCCCAGTTCTACCAGAACATGACCGTGTCTCGTTTGCCTGACCCTCGTGATTTTTCCGCCACAAGCGTTAGGTTTCACCGCGTAGCTAAGTCCCTCGGTCGGTTTGATAAGGACCGCCTTGGTTCTAGCTTCCATCTGCCTCTTCTTCCGTTTTGGCGCAGACTCTTGCTTTTTTTCCACCTTCTTCGGTGTCGAGGTCGTTGGCGCTGGAGCGTTACGTGTCCTCGGCTTTTTGATTCTTGGCTTGGAAGGACTCATCTCTACTGGACTCAATGTGGCCTCCCTCTCTCGCTTTCTATCACGGGGAGTGGAAGCTGCCATGGCTTCAACAGTCTGAGTGCAGCTTTCGTCTGTCTTCTTCTTTCGAGTCATGGCTCTCGTTCGGGCAGTTCGTCCAACATTCTCAATCAAATCCCTATGAAGCTCTTCGGTCGTCATAGAGTGATCGCGCAGTTCTTTCATGAGCCGCTCCGCTCGTTCCAGCCCATCCCTAATTAGCAGTGACATATTCCTCTTCGTGCTGCTAAAATCAACCATTTCTTTTATGGTGCCTCTTAACTCTTCAAAGAGAGCATACGTCTCTGAGAGTTTGGCATCCATTTCTGCGATGTCCACCTCGTTCATCGATACTTCCACCTCCGCCGTTACGTCCGAGGGACCACCTATTTCCTCGCAGACGCTCCTGTCAAAGTACGATTGGTCCCCCCCAAAAATCCATGGAACCGGCGCCGGCCACCGGGGCTTGCACCCGATCGGAACCGGCGGTTTAGATTCCTACTCCCTTGGGGTAGTGTGTTTTTGTCGTACCCGCTCATGACTGGTTTCTTGTTCGGGGTTCCTTCCCCTAGCTGGTTTTTGTCCACCCCATGGGGGACAAGCAACCCCACACGGGTTCCTAAACGGTCTGGAAACCCTGAAAGTCTGTGAATTCCCGAAATTCTTGAATGTACTGAATGTCTAGATTATTCCTGATTTCTTGATTATTCTGAATTCTCTAAATTCTTTGTTTTATGTGAAATAGTTTGATTTGATGTATTATGTAAAATATTTTAATGTCCTGAATTACTTGAATTCTCTAAATTTTTTTAATTTTAGAAATTCCTTGAATTCTTCGAATTTTATGAATTCGCTCAATGCTCTGAATTCCTCAAATTCAGAATGCCTTGAATTTAATTAATTATTCGAATTTTTGTATTGCTCTAAAATCCCTGAAATTATCTGAATTACCTAGAATACTTAAATAGCCTGTATTTCTTGAATAATTGGAATTTCTTAAAATCACTACATTCCTCAAATATTCGGAATTTCTTAAATTCTCTATATTGAATTTAGAGAATTCTCCGGAATTCTTGAAATCTTGTAATTGTTTCAAATGTCTAAATCTTTGGCAGCATTTTGAAGTCCTTGGAGTTCCGGAAATTCGCATAATTGCATAATTGTGGATACCGGCATAAATGCCGGTATCCACGGCCAAACCTGGTTTTCCACCTGGGTTGGGTCGACGACAGCAATCTTATTTTGTTCACATTTACTGAACTATCGAGATTGTAGCTCTAGGAAAATCAATTGCTGCTTATACCACTCAGGAAGGACTAAGGGCATAAATGAGGTACTCAAAGTGTTTGCTTATTATTGCTTCGGACTTTGCTCGACGAGTAAGAGGTCTCGAAACTACGCAACTCGTTTTCTCGGTAATCAAACTCCTGGAGGTACCCTCAGCGCGGGATTTCACTGGGACCGGGTGCCATTACAAAAAATTGCACCCGCTCCCAGCGAAATCGCAGTAACATTTCAGCTGCAACCATTTCTCACGACCGGGAGATAGGTGGTTACAGCCTGCAATTGGCTCAATACGACGATCCGGCAAATGTCTCGTGCGACTCAAACACGATCTCCTTCTGCATTTTCCCCGCAAGTGTTTTAGCACTTTGTTGACAAGCAGCGATGCTTTGCATGCCATTAACCATGAGAAGCTTGGTACCTTCAAGAGCACTGATGATCAGAACGACTAGCTCAACAGAATATTCCAGGTATAACCGCCGCAACTGCATTATCAGTTTTCTATACCTCTCTTGGTTTTCTTTCTTGTCGGCTGGTGCCAATAATTCGACAAAGAATATTGTTTGTTTTTCAAAGTCAAGAAGAACGGTGTCAGGCCTCGTGTACGCGACAGAAAAAATTGTCGGAAATCTGAAGTTCCAGTATATACGGCTGGTAGCATTCTGCGTCCTTCTAGACACATCTACCATCAGGTCTTCGACTTATTTTTTAATTTAACTATTATAAGATCATTTGATTTGAATATCGAAATTTGGTGCCCTTGAAACTCAAGCATATAAACTACTTTTTGATTTAAAAAATACAATTGCCAAAACTTCATTGCATATAAAACATTATAACTATTGAACTTATAAACCATGGTTATAGAGTTAAATTGAAAATCATTTAAAATTAGACGTTTTGAATATTCTGCAAACTTTTAACCTAGGAAACTATATTTATTCTCCGAACTCAAACACCTTGAACACTATAGTGCGCTGGAAGTTGTAACGCTGCTGAATGTTTTCGGGTTTTGGTCAATCATTCCTTCTCCTCCGCGTGGCATGATCGTTTGGGCCTTCTTCTGAGGAAACGTTTGTTTCTTGAGCCAGTCCTGACTCGGCAATCATTCTCTCTAAAATGATATCACCCTTCGAGGTTCTTGTTGTTGGTGCCCAAGCTATAGGATGGCCTGTTGTTAATGCCAGGTTCCTGAGCGGAAGTACGAGCGCCCTCTTCAAGAAGCATTGGTTATCGCAACTGTTCGAATCCTGGTCACATATGAACACATAGGAAGGTTATTGTTGGAGGGATGGGTAGCTGTTTGGTGCCCTGAATCCATAAAAAGGCTTTTGTTGGTATTCGTCAAAGGGGCTGCTTTTCGCGTTTCGCCCTGGATATGGAGGTTGGTATCCGTTGAAGGGACTGACGTTTTCTGCGTGTTTGATTCACGTTGGTGGTGCGGATGCATCTGCAATCCATAAATGTTGACTTTGCTGTTAGCTATATAGACATGGTAGACCTCACCACCGGGGTGAGCAATGCCCAGGTGGGGTCCCATGGCTCGTTCAGTTAACCCTGCGCAAAATACGTGGAATGCCTCAGTTTGGGGGTCAATTTGTATTAGCACAAACTCACCAACTTTGTACTTTAGTGGCCGCGCTGATAGCGGACGATACCTTCGTTGTATGTACTGAGCTGGTGATGACAAGCTTCCGCTTGGACGTCTTCAGGCTCAGGCTGGTAAAGCGCAAGCGTTGTGGGATCATTTACTTACAAATTCAGTCCCGTAGTTGGTCAGAATGTCACGAGGATATCCAAATCGAGCAAAGACCTCGCCTTCGTTGACCAGGACTATTTTGGGCAATAGCTGGATCTTCTTGCTGATGATTAACAAGATAGACGTTTTTCAGCTGACACACACACACACACATCAACACACACCTGCACAGACATCCGGAGAACATTTTTAAATTGAGGAAGGTTTGATTAAATGAATTAAAATTTTTCGGAAAATGTTACCATTACAAAGCTTCCTCTATGAGAAAGCAAAATTATTATAATTTCTTGAAATATGTGGTAATTGAATGTTAAAACATTGGTTACAAAATAAATAAACCTTTATTCATAAAAAAAGTAACTCATGGCTATAACCATAAATATTTTTGGTAGAAGGTTGGCTAGGGTACTTCACCTGTTTTTTTGACAGGTCAAGAATTGACGAAAACGGTATAGATCCAAATTCACATGAACCCAATACATTAAACCTAAATGATGGAAAGGTAAAAACATAAATTTCCCTAATCATTACGAAAATACTTTCGAAAAGTTCCATCACGTTTTGTTTGATTACTTCTCAAATAGCCGAATGTCAAACAATCGTCGACACAATGATAGAAATTTATATTATCACATAATCATACTCGAATTACCAAATAAACTATCCGTTAAATATAACCATTTGTAAAGTTGGCGACAAAATTTACCATGTTATTTATAACAAAAAATGTAATTAGCTTCATCAAATCTGACGGTTCTGTTGGCCTTCTATTCTAAACGCAGCAAATATTGAAAATTTTGAGATATGAGATCAACAATCTTCCATCTTTGACTCTATTAATTTCGAAGAATAAATAAGGCTTTGTTATCAGATAAATGTCATGAAAAGGGGTATATAGTAGTCATACATCGAGTAACTATGTACAGGAGAATCTTAAATATTAATATTTCAGTTCTCTAGCATTCTGTGGACTCAAAAAAAATGAGTACTATTACTAACATACTGCTGCTGACATTCACGGGTTTTCTTTGGTTCGAAAGTCAGTATAATACAATAATTATTCATACAGCAATATTTCATATGTGTTGAACAGAAGAATGGTGTGTCCCATAAAAAATTGATGTACCGAAAAAGGCATGAATTCTATCAGAAAAAGGTTTGAAATAATTGGATAGGACTTCTGAAATTCAATACTTTTTTTCGGACTCTTTTGCGTAGGATTTATATTTTCGCCAAAAAATGGAATAATTTTTGAATAATATTTTCCCGCATTGAAACAAAAACTACACATCTTATCAAAACATCAAGCAAAAGAAATGGTATCAGAAAATTGATAGATCTTTTTGAGATGAATAATTTTTCCGAACATTTTTCTCGCATCTCGGGTCTATGATCATTTTTCTTGCTTCTAATCTTCACCCTTGATAGTTCTTCCTTTTTTGCACTATTCGAAAATGAATCAATTTTGAAGTTTTAGTCGTTGATATGAAACTTGTTGAAAATGCATTACAAGTTTATATTATTTCAATCGATTCATGAGATTTTTAGATTTCAAACCATCTTAACAGATCCCGAAGAGTTTGAAGAGAATTCTCAATTATTCAAACAATTTTCATAAAAAAATGCATAGTATGCCTGATTTTCAACGAATAGGCTCGAAATATTCACGAAATTAATTAAAAATGTCTTTGCGATCTCTTTTTGCTATGATTTCTTGGAAATTTGTAAGAATGATTAACTATTTAAACAATTTTGGCAAACAAATTTGAAGTTTGGCTTTTTTGAATGAACGGGCTCACTTTTGTTCACGAAATAAACTGAGAATGTTTTTCGGGTGACTCTTGGCTATGATGCTTTCGAAATTTATGAAAATTTTCAATTATTTAAACAATTATCATACAAAAATTCAGAGTTTGGCTTTTATTTATCAAACACGTTTAATTTTTGTTTACGGATCGACTAGTAATGTCTTTCCGATAACTCTTTGCTGTGATACTTTCATTGTTTATAAAATTTGTTTAAATAATTCAGTTGTTGTAAAATAGCCAAACTCGAAATTAATTTATGAATATCGTTTAAGTAATCAAGAATTGTCAATGTAGAAAGTATTATATCCGAACGTCATCGAAAAGAAATTTTTGGTTGATATTGTGAGAAAATTGAGCCTATTCATTAAAAAATAGCCAAACTCTGAATTGTCTATGAAAATTGCTTAGACAATTAATAATTCTTATAGATTTTTAAAACAACTTAGCGAAGATTTCTCAAACAGATATTCGTAGTTGATTTCGTAAAATAAATTAAGCTTGTTCTTTGATTAATAGCCAAACTCTGCATTAATTAATGAAAATTGTCAATTCCCAGAAAATAACTTTTGTTCATTAATTCGTTTATAACTTAATGAACAATTTTTTAAGATTATTTTTATTTGTCGGAAATTATTTAAGAATATTTTTGGGAAGAATATAAGACCCTGTTTTGTAATTCCAAAAAGCTTTGAAAAATAATACTTTTGAGAAGTTAAAAAAATTGTCAACTTTGTTGATAAAGAAAAAAATCAACAAATTTTTCAAAAAATCCAAACACACAAATCTGTGCGGAATTAAGAAATCTTTCATCTTAGAGAAGTCCAAATCGAATGCATTGTGTAGGCTGAAAATTTATTTTCCCACATAAACTTTTTTTGCCCCACTCTGCGTCGCCCCTCCAGGATCTGGATCCATGCCTCTTGAGTTCTCAAGAATTTGTTTAAATTTTTCATTTCATCTATTTTTTTCAAACTTTAGTTACTTTTTTTTTCTTTGAATCAAATATAGATTGCTGAATGATTCACTTGAAACAATTTCTTTTTGAAAGTTATTGCACTTTTTCTATTCTTGATTCTTTGATAAATTCACAGCGAAATAACCTCTCTCGATTGGTACATCTAAAACGACCCCTCTGGCGTTGACCATCAAAACTAGCCACTCTTAGAATTAAATTTTCTGTTTTCGCATTGAATTTGATTGAAAAATGTTAAGTTTTTTGAATTAATCATTCTTTTTATTTGTTTTGAAATGGCTTCAAACTTTCTCAAATTCATTAACTTGGTTGAAAGCATTTCAATTTCTTTCAAGTTTCCTTAACTATCTGGATTCCTTAAATTGTCCGAATTCTTTGAACTCTTTGGATTTCCTGAACTCTCTGAATTCCTTAAACTCCATGACTTCTGTGAATTATCTAATTTCCTTGAATTTTCATAGATTTCCTGAATTACTCTTAATTCCTTGCATTAGTTTAATGTCCTTGGAATTCCTTATATGCCTTGTATCTCTGTTAAATCCTTCGAATTTCCTTATATCACAGAATTTCCTAAGTGCTCTGAAATCCCTGAAATACTTAAATACGTTCAATATGCTTAATTCCTTAAATATTTGGAATTCCCTGAATACTTTGAGTAATCAGATCTCCCCGAACTCCTTAGTTAGTTAATTAGTGTTAATGCGGGTGGGAAGCCCACGAAGAGCTCCCCTGGCGCTCAAGCTATAAAGCCTATTGTGCCACACCCTTACTTATTCACTCTCAAGAGTCGAATTCAGACCTCTTGACGAAGCCCAGTATGTCGACCACTGATCACGTTGCAATTTCCTCTGTTTCCATAAAATGGGCCCCGAGGGTCTGTTGCCTGATCCTAGCTAATGCCGGGCACTGGCATAATACATGCAGGGATGTTTCGTCATCCCTGCCGCATTTCCTGCACTCTGTCGTGGGGTTATACCCCATTTTGTGCATATGATAGTTCAAGTGGTTGTGCCCTGTTAGGGTCCGTACCACTGTCCTTATATCTTTCTTGGGTAAACCCAGGGTTTCCGTAGCTCTGCCCATCCTATAGGTATACCCCAGGATGGATTTCGCCTGACGGCTACCCTGGGTTTGTTCCCAGCATTGCCGGTGTTTTGTTCTGATCCAGCTTTTAATGGCCATCCCGACACAGCAAGACGCTATTCCCAGTACCGGTTCCGTTCCTATGAATTAGCTCGCTGCACCGCGTTTCGCCAACTGGTCCGCCTTTTTGTTGCCCTTGATCCCTGTGTGACCAGAGACCCATATGAGAGCCACTTTGTTTTTTTCTGCAAGTTGGTTTAATGCCTTTTTGCATTCCCAAACCAGTTCTGATGTTATGTCTGGTTTCCATATTGCAGTTAGTGTCGCTTGGCTATCCGAACAGATCGTGATCTGTTTGCCAGCAGCGTTTTTCTCTATTAGTGTTTCAGCACAGCGAAGGACGGCCAAGACCTCCGCTTGAAAGACAGTAGCGTGTCGCCCAAGTGTGATCCCTATCCCTTTCCCTCTCTTGCTGTCATAAATTCCTGCTCCTGACCCTCCCTCTCCCCTGGAGCCATCTGTATACAAAATTTCCCCCTGGAGAAGTGGGTTACCATTTTCTTTCCAAAGATCCCTGCTTGGGATGCAGACGCGGAAAGCTTTGGCGAAGTTGAAGCGTTTTGTTATTTTATCTTGCCTTATCTGTTGAATCGGCAGTGCACTGATATCACTCGGGAGTCTAGTGTGTCTAGTCCCCGGAGTCCATCTATTTGCTCTTGCCAGACGGCCCATCGCGTGTGCCGCTCTAGCGGTTATCGCAACATGTAGGGGTTTCTCACAGAGCATGAATCCTATCGCCGCTGTGGGAGCAGTCCTCATTGCTCCAGTCAAACCCCTAAATGCTAGCGTTTGTAATCTTCGCAGCCTGTCCTGCATTGTTTTAAGTTCCACCCGTGGCCAGCAGACCACGGCCTCATGTAGGAGCCTGGGTTTTAAGATAGCAGAGTAGAGCCATGCAAGCATTTTAGGCCTTAGGGATCGTCCATATATTACGTAAGACGTTTTTCTTTTGTTTATATCGTTGTGTTCTTTTCAACTTCACATCAATTTTATTCTCGTCTTTATTTAAACAAAAGAAAAACGCCTTACGTAATATATGGACGATCCCTTAGCCCTCACGTCAACCCAAACGCTCTCCTGCACATCCAAAGAGTCATGACAAATTTCCTGCATTGGGTCTCCAGGTGCTTTGCCCAGTTCAGCTTGCCATCTAGGATTACTCCCAGATATTTTACTGAGTCTGAAAACATCAGCTCCCTACCACAAAATACAGGAGCGTCAACTTTCGGAACTTCATAATTTCTCGTGAAAATGACCAGATTGGTCTTTTCCGGATTTACCGTGAGCCCTGAGCTATCGCACCAGAGCTCTACGATGCGCAGCGCCGACCTTATAAGACCCATCAGCGTTTCCAGATGAGCCCCCCTGACTAGGATTACAAAGTCATCCGCATATCCCTGAGTATAGAACCCCTCTTTATTTAGCATTTGAAGAAGGCCGTCCACTACAATGCACCACAGAAGGGGCGACAGGAGACTGGAGAGTCAGGAGACTGGAGATCTGGTTTCGAGTCTTCTTCGGTGCAGCATGCTTCCTATCCAGCAAACTAGCTGGTCCGGCACGCCACATCTCAAAGCTTCTCGACAGATGACTTCTGGAGGAGTATTGCTGAAAGCACCCTCTATATTCAAGAAAGCGCCCAGAGCGTACCCCTTTTTTTCCAACTGCTGCTCCAATTTTGCCACAACAGCATGAAACGCAGTTTCTACCGAGCACCCTGCCTGGAAAGCATGCCGCCCTCTATGCAGCGGGGAGGGATAAAAGACGTTAGGCTGATCGGTCGACGTTAGGCTGATCAGACAGAAGGACCCTACGGCCCATTCCACCTTTTTTAATCAACGACCTTACCGGCGAAATTCCAGTCGGCCCTTTCCACATCTTGGCCCCGGCCTTCCTCCTCTTGGTCGGTTCTGATCCGCTGAAAACCCGGGAAGTGAACTTCCATCAGGTGATTCAGCGTTGCTTCTTCATCTTCGGCAAACTCACCATTATCGAGCCTTATGAGACCGAGGCAAGCTTCCGGATTTTTCGCCAGGATCTTGTGGAGCCTCGTTGTTTCCGGAATGTTTTTCGATTCCTCGCAGAAGCCCCTCCAATCTTCCTGCTTATACTTCCTTATGTTTTTATTGTATTCACACTGGGCCGTCTTATAGATGTCCCAGTCCGAAGGCAATTTAGTTCTATTTGCCCTATTGCACAACATTCTTGTCTTTTTACGGAGTTTCTCCAGGTGGGTGTTCCACCATTCTGCTCCCTTCCTAGACTTAATTGTGCTTGTAGGGCAATTGTTCTCATATGATGTTGTCAGAGCCCTTCGCAGAAAATCTGCGGCGTGC
>CAKNYM010050381.1:64399-92497 GCA_932195095.1 Andricus curvator
CCGACGCAACGACAACTCTCACCAGGGCGTTGTTGGCCATCTGCGCGAAAGTAAGGCCCTATGTTACCAGAGCCTTCTGTCGTTTCAACTCCCTGTTTGGGGGAGTTTCTCCGGAGCTCTTCTTCCTCTTGCCTATAGAATAATCCTGAGGAGTTGCTCCGGGTAAAGTTTGAGCAGCCACTGCCCCCTGTGAGGAGCCTTGGCTGCTGTTTGCGAGCCGCGCATTACTGGCTCTCCTTTTTTGTGCTCTGCTACGGTGCCTCTTCATTACGGAGAGTTCCTTTAGCTGCACTTCCACGGCTTCGATATAATTTTCTCCAGCATCTTCACTATTTCGCACCGCCTCTGAAGGGTTGCCCCCTACGGAGCCTCCCTCTTTTGGCGGTGAGTTGGATGATGGACCCGAAACGGATCCCTCATCGTTTATGTTTTTTTTTTTTTTTTTAAATTTGTTGTTAACATTTATGTCCCACGAGAAGCTATGGGAATAAGAAACACCCCCCACAGAGCCCAGCTTGCAGGGGGCGGGTCTAGATACTATGGGATTCGAACTGGTGTCCCAAAGTCTCCGTTAAGACACCTCCCTTGAAACCCCCGCCTGACCACCTCTACTGAGGGGGGCAGACCGGGCGTTCAAGGATTTGTTGACCCTGGTGCCATTCAGCCCTCGACACGGTGATCACATCTTAGCTTGGGAGCATAAGAACTCGCGCTCTCGATAATCCAGTGGGCTTTGCCAATACCCCCTGGAAGGATCGCTCCTTGGTTTAAGTCTCACCGACCAGAGTCCGGCAGTTCCCCAGAGTAGCCACACCTCGCGATGTGGCCCCTCAGGTTCACCTATTTCGGATCTGTGGTCAGGGAGCCCCGTAATCCCTCCCACCTCCCACCAGCAGATTCCTCAAATATTCGCAATTCCCTGAATACCTTGAGTAATCAGATTTCCCCGAACTCCTAAAATTCACTTAATTTCTAAAAAACTAGGAATAATTCATATTTCCTGCATTTCTAAAATATTCCTTAATTCCTATTTCTTAAGTGCCCTGAATTGCCGGCAATACATGAATTTGTTGAACATCCTGAATTTAGGGAATTACACAAAATTATGAAATCCAAATGATTGAAGGAATTCTACGAATACAATGAGTTTTAGAGTTTTAGACGTACACTCTAAGAGAGGTCTTTTAGCATGGAGCTACTCTCTACAACACAAATAAGTAACCAAAAAACAAAACAAAAGTCGATGATGTGAAGGTCTAGCTTGTGCGAGTCCGGCCTGAAATTGACCTTATGCTATTGTACAAAAACTCGATGAATTTCCATTTTTTCTCACAAAATTAGGTGCTGGTGGCTTTCCAGAAATTCAGGATGACCACGTTATCGCTCTATTCACGGGTGGTGCTATTCGTGAAGGAGCTATCACATCCCACGACGACGAATACATACCCCGCTGGATGCAACCTCGGCCAGGGAAGCCTCATAAATATTTTGCTTTTATACGAACGGCGGAAAACTCTCATTTTGATTCAGAACTTAAAACTGAAATTGTATATTCTATCAAGCATGAGCCTTACGATCCTCTGCATAACGCATCTTACGCTGAAGTACGTTTACAAGGTAAACATTTTACAGCTAGACGTTTCCAATTGCACGAGCGACCAATGTATTATCATTCTGTGCATTTCGACAATATGCCACGTAAGAATTACATTCATATAACATTGCCACATGGTTTCATCTATGCATCACCGTTGGAAAATTTTGCGGCTGGTCACAGACCATTCTAGGGATATTACGATCATTTCCCAAGATATTCTCAAGATAATGTGTTATATCTTCTGAAAATGATGTATATTATATCTTATGGATAAATAAACTAAATATTCAACAATACGCTTTCTATTCATCAGGGAAAAATATATAACAGAACAAAAAAAGTGGGAGAGAAAGGACAGAGTACCTAATTGGAGATATGATGAAAATTCGAAAAAAATCTGGCTACAGTGCAAAGTGATTCTCGATTAGAAAAAGTTTTTTGACTAATACTATTGCACAGGAATTTCTCTCACATTTGAAACAAAATCTCTAGAATTTAATGTTCCCGTGAAATAACTTTTCTTGAATATTTTTTGCATAACAAAATAACAAAATTTAAATCATTCCTATTCATGAGAAATTGTTTTTAGATAGCTTGATGATGTAAAGGTCTAGTTTGTGTGATTCCGGTTCGGAATCTACCTTATATCAATGTCTGAAAACTTGATTAATGTCAATGTTTTCTTATAAAATTAGGTGCAGGTGGCTTTCCAGAAATTGAGGATGCTATGGTTAAAACCATAATTTCATCGCTTGATCACTTTTATGTGATTTATTACAAAATAAGACTTTGTCAAAAATTATTTTTATAAAGATCTTTCTAAAAATTGTTGAATAGCAAAAATTAAACCCATATAGAGAACGGTTCCGTTTTGGAAAACTGGGTTCCTAATCAGTTCTTTCTTCTTCATCTCCGTTGCTCTTTAGGATACAACGCTAAATTTATATAATTATTGCGAAACTAACCTCAAATGGATTTATCAAGTTTTGCTAGATTTCCTTTCAAATAGCGTGATGGTAAAACGTCAACACGGATTATTTTAAGATAAAAAGGTGGTCTATTTCTGATAAAACTACTTTAACAGCTACTTGATTAGAAAGGTATATAACTCGTGATTGAAGACAAATGGAATTTATCCACGTTCAGTAAATTGGTGATGATATTCCTTAGAAGGCTTAGCTGTTATCTGGTTACATGAAGTCGTCGAGGATTGACAGGTTACAATTGAGCCACCAGGCGTTCATCCTCCAGTCAACGGCATCTACGAGAAGCAACATTTGGTTAAAATCACAACGTCCCACGTAGGGGTAGGGAGTTCGGCTGGTGACGAGCCGTTTCTCAAATCTTTTTTTCACCGAAAAGGGAGCAAAGTCACATGCCGGTATCCACGGCCTAACCTGGTTTTCACCTGGGTTGGCTCCGCAACAGCAATCTAATTTTATTTAAATTTGTTTTGTTAGCGAGATTGTAGCTTCAAGAAAATCAATTGCTGCTTATACCGCTCAGAAATGACTAAGGGCATAAACAAGGTACTCAAAGTGTTTGCTTATTATTGCTTCGGACTTTGCTCGACGGATAGGAGGTCTCGCAACTACGCAACTCGTTTTCTCGGTCATCAACCTCCTGGAGGTACCCTCAGCGCGGGATTTCACTGGGAGCGGGTGCCATTACACAAAATTGCAACCGCTCCAGGCAAAATCGCAGTAACATTTCCGCTGCAACCATGTCTCACGACCAGGAGATAGGTGGTTACAGCCTGCGATAGACTCAATACGACGATCCGGCAAAAGTCTCGTGCCACTCAAAGACGACCGCCGTCTGCATTTTCCCCGCAAGTGTTTTAGAATTTCGTTGATAAGCAGGGATGCTTTTCTTGCTATTAACCAGTAGAAGCTGGCACCTTCAAGAGCACTGATGATCAGAACGACCAGCTCAACAGAATATTCCAGGTATAACCGTCGTAACTCCATTATCAGTTATTTATACCTCTCTTTCTTTTCACTCTCCTTGGCTGTGATGTTCTTGTTGGCTGGTGCCGAAAATTGGAAAACGAATATGGTTCGTTTTTTGAAGTCGATATACCTCAGGATATACGGCACTTCTCATTGTCAACAATTTACATTATTTTAGAAGGAGCGTTCGCGAAGTGGTGTCAGGGCTAATGCAGTAAGAGAGGCAGGGATGACAAAAAAGCACTCTTAGTGCCGCATTGTGCCTTTGGATGTACGTCGTTCCCGCATGAGTTGGACAAATAGATAGTTTGTGTCCTAGGTGCTCGGGGTGTGAAGGAAACGATATGCAGCCCTGATCGCAAATGTTTTCGCTCAAAATTTGGCGACGGTATGCTAAAGTTGAAATGACACTGTCTTCATACGCCAAAATAAAACCCTGCGTGCTTGACATCAATCGGGGTGATTTGTCGAAAGCAAACGTTAGTTTATACGACATTGACTAATCCCTCAAAATTGTGTAGAAAATTCCGTGCATCCTCTTGGTCATGGAAGTTTTTCTCTTGTGCTTTCTTGATCCGGCCTTCAGGAGTAAACTGCTCGAGATAGATAATGTTTGATGCATTTTTCGCACCCCTGATAATCAAGTCAACGCCAAATGTCTCAGCTGTATCCTCCGCTGCTTCATACAGAAATGCTCCTTTGTCCACTTCTTCGTGTTTCCTGACCATTTTAGAAAGAGGTTCTCGTATATTTGCGACTATACCGTGTGCTGCACCCAGATTAATCCTGTTGTGAAGATATTCAAGATTCAGTATTCCATGACCACTGCGATGGCGTGAGATGTAGAGTCGCGGAACCGACGACTACGTTTCTGGCCGACTGTTCGGTGGACTAAATCTGTCGGATGAGACATTTGTATCTGCATCGAAGCGCATTCTTAATAAATGTTACGTCCTAAGTGCGACTTAGTGGCACGCCCAGGTATGTATAGGTCTTTCTAGCGCCAAGGTGTCGTATAGTGCTTCTATCGACCAGATCAGGGTCTTTGAGGTGCAATTAGGTTTTTATTGCTCAAAATTTACCTTGGCGCATTCTTCTAAACCAAAATCCATTCCAACCTCGCGAATATACTTTTTGACAATCCAGAGAGCTAGATCTAGTTGATCTTCATTTTTAGCCTAAATCTTGAGATCATCCATGTAAAATACATGAGTGACCTTATGCTTTCGATTTCCATGTTTGCCCCAGAAGTATTTTGGGTAATGGCGAAGTGCGAGAGATAGTGGCAATAATGTAAGGCTAAAGAGGAGAGCGCTCGTTTTTCACCCTGAAAGACACCTCTCTGAAAGGTAAGGTTCTTAGTTGTCACTCGATGTTTTTCAGATGAGATAGTGAATCTGGTTTTTTGAAGCAGCATCAATCTCTCTATGTACCACGCGATCTATTGATAAACCGTCAGGCTTTCAAACATACAGATGATAAGTCTATGGAAGGTTGAATCGAAAGGTTTTCGATAGTCAATCCTGGCTATCGATAAGTAGCGCTCGTAGCATGCTGCGTCTTTCTAGACACATCTACCATCGGCTCGTCGACTTATTTTTTTAATTTGACTATTATAAGATAAATTAATTCGAATATCGAAATTTGCTGAAGTTGAAACTCAAGTATATAAACTACTTTTTCCGTTAAAAGATAAACTTGCCAAAACTTTATTGCATACAAAACAATATAACTATTTAACTCATAAACCATGGTTATAGAGTTAAATTAAAAATCATTTATAATTAGAAGTTTTGAATATCCTGCAAACTTGTTACCTAGGTGAGTTTATTTATTCTCCGAACTCAAAAAACTTAAACACTATAGTGCGCTGGAAGTTGTAACGCTGCTGAAGGTTGTCGGGTTTTGGTCAATCATTCCTTCTCCTCCGCGTGGCACGACCGTCCGGGCCTTCGCCTGAGGAAACATTTTTGTTTCTTGAGCCAGTTCTGACTCAACGATCATTCTCTCTAAAATTATATGACATTCGAGGTCCTTGTCGTTGGTAGCCAAGGTATAGGAATGGCCTGTTGTTAGCCAGCTTCCTGAGCGGCAGTAGGGGCGCCCTCTGCAAGAAGCATAGGTTGTCGCAACTGCTCGCATTCTGGTCACATATGAACAAATAAGAAGGTTACTGTTGGAGAGATGGGTAGCTGTTTGCTGCCCTGAATCCATAAAAAGGCTGTTGTTGGTATCCATCAAAGGAGCTGCTTCTTGCGTTTCGCCCTGTGTATGGAGGTTGGTATCCGTTGATGGTACTGACGTTTTCCGCATGTTTGATTCAAGTTGTTGGTGCGTACGCATCTAAAATCCATAAATTTTGACTTTGCGGTTAGCCACATAGACACGGTAGACCTCGCCACCGGGGTGAGCAATGCCCAGGTGGCGTCCCATGGCTCGTTCAGTTAACCTTGCGCAAAATCCGTGGACTGCGTCTGTTTGGGGGTGCGTTTGTATTAGCACAAACTCACCGACTTTGTACTTTCGTGGCTGCGCTGGTAGCTGACGATACCTTCCTTGTATGTACTGAGCTGGTGATGATGAGCTTCCGCTTGAACGTCTGCAGGCTGAGGACGGTGAAGCGCAAGCGTTGTACCATTATTTACTTACAAATTGGATCCCGCAGTTGGTCAGAATATCACGAGGATATCCAAATCGAGCAAAGACCTCGTCTTCTATGGCCAGGACTATTTTGGGCAATGGCTGGATCTTCTTGCTAATGATCATCAAGATAGACGTTTTTGCAACCGACAGAGGCCAAGTAACGTCCAAAGCCACTAGGTGAAAGCGATTTCGTCACAGGTAGGAATCGTTCATTGTGTTCCTGCAGATCGGCTGAGTAGTCAGAATCCAGATCTCAAGACAATGCTATTGGCAATGTATTCTTGCTCTCAGTGCCATGATGGACTGTGTAAGTGTTTTTATCAAGTAGAGTGGCCCAGCGTTCGATTTTCATTCTGGATCTTTGGACTGGTGTAGCCAGTCGATGACAAGAGAATTCATGATATGATGATAAGTGTGCCTTACTGAGATTTGAAAACCATTCTATTTGCCTCACCAAATGAATTATCCTAACGGAAATGTTTTGATATTGATTTCCAAATGACTAGCTTGGCGCTTTCTGTTAATTTGAGTGAATTTAGATTTTTGTTTGTCATTCACGTGTGATTCAAGCTTATTTCAAGCATGTATGAAGTTTAAGCATATTCCTATTTCTCATTTTTATTCTTTGACATATATTTGTCTCTAATGAGCCGAGCACACCGATGTTTGGAAACATACTTTTCTCGCTTCATCCTTTTTGTGTAATTTATTACACAAGATTACTTTTTCAGGGATCATGTTTCTAAAGATCTTTCTTGAAATTTGTCAACTGACACACTAAGCTATCGTTCTGAAAACTTGGGTTTTCAGTCAACTCTATACAATAAAAAAGTTTTTTTTATAAATGAGATAACTAATTATCCACATGAAGGGTTTGATATACGCGCAACTGTATTTTATTTGTCTGTTATCTTTGTTGGTTTCAAAAGCACAGCATTAAATTTGTCTACTTATTGCGAAACAAACCTTTAATGAGGTTATCAAATATGATATTTCAAATATGTTACCCTTCAGTTTTTTGTGAGTTCGATTAAAATTTCCCGAAAATTAAGTAATGGGGTTTGTCGACAGGATGTTTTATTGTTTTTTTAAATCACGAGAGGATATTATAAGCTTTAAAGATGCAAAAAATTCACATTTAACGCTGAGATAGGAGATCACGCAACAGATTAGGGCATCTTTCTCGCAAGGATTCAATTAAAATAAAAGGAATGAATGAAATAGACAAAAACATTAAATAAAACAAATTGAAACAACTGCGAGTAAATAATATTGCAATAATATTCTAAAATTTTCCTTATTTCATATAATACATATTAGTCGTTTCTTTTTCTAATTCCTTTCCGAATTAATTGCGCTTGGATACCTTGAAGGTTCCTATTCGGATCCCGGCTGACCAGCCGGGATACTGTTTTTGTAGAAATTACAAATTGTTATGAGGGGCATGAAATGAACAAGGACTTAATAATGGATGCTAGATGAATTATTATTCGCAAAGTATAATTAAAAAATGTATCAGGTCAGTAAGCAGAAATGAGCTTCTTTAAATTTTCCACACAAACAACCCTTAATTTTTTCCCGTGTTTACCCTTACCAAATAAAACTGCCGTCGATTCTGCAAAGTTCAACAATAAAATTGTTACATTGTTCATAATTTTCTTCAAATTCCAGACAGTTTTTAGACTGTATATTTTTAAATTTACCATCATGCCTGGCCTTCTCTGGCTTCCGCGTCTGTTATTTGAGTTGACACTTAGAAGTTTCCGTTTTACACTTTGAACGAAAATGCACTAATTCTTTTTCGCAATCCACGAATAAAATCGTGATATTAGGATATTTTAAAAACATGACGCAAAGGAAAAATTTGGATAACGGATTTGGTTTTAGTATACCAAAATCCTTCGGGGTCACATAGTCCGGTCTTTGAGTACATAAACGATGTCATTTTTGTTGGCCTTTGTAATTAGATCGACTCCTTGGCTACCATGTAATTCACTATCTACTCCGGACCATAGTTCGAGTCCTTGCTCTAACTCCCCATTTTCTATCACACTCCTGTCGCATCCCTTTTCCTTTAGCGTTTTATGAATTAATTTAAATATTTTGATAGCCAATCTTTTGCAATATTTTGAATATAATTTTTTGTCTCGCATTCCCAGTGCAAAAGAAAAAAGTGGAGGTAAGTAAGACCCGGGGGAGGGACGATCTTACTCCTTTGGCTCTATTCATTTGAAGGGGGTTCCTACATTTTGGATTTTGCAAAATCGCTTTTTTAAACCGAAAAGGTAGAGACCCCCTCAAGGAATGAATAAAGAATTGTCATCAGATCGATGCCATAAAAAAGTCACTCATGACTATAATCATAAATATTTTTGGTAGAAGGTTGGTTAGGGTACTTGACCTGTTTTTTTGACAGGTCAAGAATTTAGGAAAACTGTATCGTGCCATATTCACATGAATCCAATACATTAAAGATAAATGATGGAAAGGTAAAAACTTAAATTTCACTAGTCATTACGAAAATAATCTCGAAAAGTTTCATCACGTTTTGTTTGATTACTTCTCAAATAGCTTGATGTCAAACAATCGTCGACACAAAGATAAAAATTTATATTCTCACACAATTATACTCAAATTACAAATATGGCATCCTTCAAGTTTCTGCAAGTTAGCTTCATCAAATCTGACGGTTCTGTTGGCCTTCTACTCTAAACGAAGAAAATATGGAAAATTTTGAAATATGAGATTAACAATCTTCCATCTTTGACTCCATTAATTTCTAAGAATAAATAAAGCTTTTTTATCAGATGAATGTCATAAAAAGGGGTATATATCAGTCATTTATCGAGTAACTATTTACAGGAGAATCTTACAAATTGATATTTCAGTTCTCTACAATTCTGTCGATTTAAAGAAAAATGAATACTATTACTAACATACTGCTGCTGACATTCACGGGGTTTCTTTGGTTCGAAAGTAAGTCATAATAATTATTCATACACAAATATTTCATATGTGTTTAAGAGAAGAATGGTGTGTCCTATAAACAATTATTGAAATGCGACTTTGTGGGTTTTAGAAGCACTAATTTACTTTTTAGACTTCGCTTTATATATCACGTTATCTGGCTGAAAATTTGAATTAAAAATTTTTTAATAGTATTTTTGATGTTCCAAAACAGGCATGAATTCTATCAGAAAAAGGTTTAAAATAATTTGACAGGACTTCTGAAATTCAATTCTTTGTTTTTCGGACTCTTTTGTGTAGGATTAATATTTTGGCTTATCAAAACATCAAGCAAAAAAAAATGGTCTCAAGAAAATTGATAGATCTTTTTGAGATGAATAATTTTTCCGGACATTTTTCTCGCATCTCGGGTCTTTGATCATTTTTCTTGCTTCTCGTCTTCACCCATGATAGTTCTTTCTTTTTTGCACTATTCGAAAATGAATCAATTGTAAAGTTTCAGTCGTTGATATGAAACTTGTTAAAAACGCATTAAAAGTTTATATTATTCCGATCGATTTATGAGATTTTTAGATTCAAAAATATCTTAACAGATTCCGAAGAGTTTGAAGATGTTTCGAGAATTTTGAGGAATGTCAAATAATTTTGTAGGATTTCTGAAAATTTAAAGTCCCATTTTAAGGGATTTATAAAGACCTTGGAAAATATAACTCAAATGTAATATTAATTGAAAATTTGCGAGAATGATCAATTATTCAAACAATTTTGATAAACAAATTCATAGTTTGTCTGATTTTCAACGAATAGGCTCAACATTTTCACGAGATTAATTAAAAATGTCTTTGCGATCACTTTTTGCTATGATTCTTTGAAAATTTATAAGAATGATTAACTATTTAACCAAGTTTGGCAAACGAATTTAAATTTTGGCCTTTTTTGAACGCTGACTCTTGGCTCTGATGCTTTTGAAATTCATGAAAATTTTCAATTATTCAAACAATTTTGATACAAAAATTCAGAGATTGGCTTTTATTCATTAAACAGGTTTAATTTTTGTTTACGGATCGACTAGTAATGTCTTTTCGATAACTCTTTGCTGTCATACTTTCATTGTCCATAAAATTTGTTCAAATAATTCATTTTTTGTAAAATAGCCAAACTCGAAATTAATTTATGAATATCGTTAAAGTAATCCAGAATTCTTGTCAATTTAGAAAGTATCATAGCCGGAAGTCATCGAAAAGACATTTTTGGTTGATATTGTGAGAAGATTGAGCCTATTTATTAAAAAATAGCCAAACTCTGAATTTTTTATGAAAATTGTTTGGGCCATTAATAATTCTTATGAAATCTCAAAGCAACTTAGCGAAGATTTTTCAAAAAGATATTACTAGTTGATTTCGTAAAATAAATTGAGCTTATTCTTTAATTAATAGCCAAACTCTGCATTAGTTTATGAGAATTGTTTATATAATTGCCAAATGGCACCTTTCTTAAGGGATCATTCTACTATCTCGGCAAAAAAAGGTGATTTTCCAGAATTTTTTTCTCAACAAGTACCTTATATAATTGAATAAAATTTTTAGCGTTTATTTATGCTGTCTCATTGTTTACAAAAACAATCTTTTTACATAAAATTATTATTTAGTTTAGGTATTATTTAACAATAAACAAAGTGTCTCAAAAAAAGGCATGTCCACTGCGCGCACGATATCTCCAGTCAGCATCATCTGAAACAAATAAATCAGAAATTTTCTTCATTAGTATGACTATAGCTCTGAAGTGACGAAGCGGATTTTTTTTATTTTGCAAAATAACAAAATGGCGGCAGTTTAAACAAAAAATTCCCAAAAATCGTGTTTTTTTTTCTCTTTTTTTGTTGATTCAACTATGATAAAATTAAAAATTTTGAATACCGCTTCGTCAGTCTGTAGATATTTATATTTAGAATAAACGTAGAAAATTTGAAAGTAATCGTTTGAAAACTTTTTGAGGAATCGTGCGCGCAGAGCGCAAAAACGTTGTTCAACAGTTTAATTTTGTTGGGATCATCGAATTGAAAAACTTCTTTGGGAAAGACATTATTTTTACCATGCAGTGGATTTTACGCCGAACTTGTACAAATCGGACCTTCACCTCATCGATTTCTTTAAAACTTCAGCTACTTTTTTTTCTTTGAATAAAATATCTTTGAAATAATTTGTTTTTTAAAGTTATTGCACTTTTTCTCGACGGATACATCTGAAACGAACCCTCAGGCGTTGGCCATCAAAACTAGCCACTCTTAGACTAAAATTTTTTGTTTTTGCATTGAATTCGCTTGAAAGCTGTTAAGTTTTTTGAATTAATTGTTCATTTTTATTTGTTTTGAAATGGCTTCAAACTTTTTCAAATTCATTAACTATCCTCAAATCACTCTAAATTCTTTGCATTAGTTTAATGTCCTTGGAATTCCTTATATTCCTTGTATCTCTATTAAATCCTTCGATTTTCCTTATATCATAGAATTTCCTAAGTGCAATGAAATCCCTGAAATACTTAAATGCCTTCAATATACTTAATCCCTTAAATATTTGGCATTCTCCGAATACCTTGAGTAATCAGATTTCCCCAAATTCCTTGAATTTACTTAATTTCTGAAAGATTAGGAATAATTCAGATTTCCTGAATTTCTAAAATATTCCATAATTCCTATTCCTTAAGTGCCCTGAATTGCCTGCAATACATGAATTTCGTGAACATCCTGAATTCAGGGAGTTACACAAAATCAGGAAATCCAGATAATTGAAGGAAATTGACGAATACAATGAGTTTTAGAGTTTTAGACGTACGCTCTAAGAGAGGTCTTTTAGCATAAAGCTATTCTCTACCACACAAATAAGTAACCATACAACAAAACAAAAATCGACGACGTGAAGGTCTAGCTTATCTTAGTCCGGCCTGGAATCGACCTTATGTTAATGTACAAAAACTCGAGAAATGTCCATTTTTTTCTTACAAAAGTAGGTGCAGGTGGCTTTCCAGAAATTGAAGATGACCACGTTATCGCCCTATTCACGGGTGGTGCTATTCGTGAAGGAGCTATCACATCCCAGGACGACGAATATATACCCCGCTGGATGCAACCTCGGCCAGGGAAGCCTGATAAATATTTTGCTTTCATACGAACAGCAGAAAACTCTCATTTTGATTCGGAATTTAAAACTGAAATTGTATATTCTGTCAAGCATAATCCCCACGATCCTGTTCATAACGCATCTTACGCTGAAGTACGTTTACAAGGTGAACATTTTACAGCTAGACGTTTCCAATTGCACGAGCGACCAGTGTATTATTATTCTGTGGATTTCGACTATATGCCACGTAACAACTACATTTATATAACATTGCCACATGGTTTTATCTATGCATCACCGTTGGAAACCTTTGAGGCTGGTCACAGGCCATTCTAGGGATATTACGATCATGTCTGAAGATATTCTCAAGATAATTTTGTATATCTGCTGGAAATGATATATATTATACCTTATGGATGAATTAGCTAAATATATAACAATAATAAAGTACCTCACTTTCGACCCATCAGGGAAAAATATATAATAGAACAAAAAAAGAGGGAGAGATAGGACAGAGCACCTAATCGTAGGTATGATGAAAATTCGAACAAAATCTGGCTGCAGTGCTTCATTTGTATATATTTTAGGTTTCAGAAAATAAAAACACAAAACTGGCAGTAGTTCCTGTTTGCAAAATATCTTTTAATCAAATTTACAATCTCTAGTTATATTTAATACCGTGATGAAAGGAAAGTTAGTTATCGTTATCCTCTTCCTTATTCGTTATATATCTGACTCTAATGAGCCGAACACTCGGATGATGGGAAGTATAACATTCCACATCATAGTAAGCTTTCAAATTCTTTCAGATTCTTTAACTTTGCGGAATATATGTAAGTTTTTCGAAATTCTCTAAAATGTAGTTAATAGAATTTCTCTAAGCTATAGAACTCTCAAAGATTATAGAACTCCCGGAGCTTATAAAACTTCGGGAATTGGAAGATCTCCCGAAGTTTACAGAACTTTCGATGTTCATAAAACTCTTGCAGGTTATGGTAATTTCAGTGTTTATAGAAATCCCATAGTTTACAGAACTCTCGGAGTTTGTAAAACAGCCGCAGGTTATGGAAATTTTGGCGCATATAGAACTCCTGGAATTTATAGAATTCCAGGAAATTATAAAACTTCCAAAAATTAAAATTAAATTTTTTTAAATTTTCGAAATTCTGACAATATATTAAATTCCACGAATTATCCAAATTCTCTAAATTCCTTCAATTCCTTCAATGCCCTGAATTACCTGAAACACATCAATTCCATCACCATCCTGAATTCAGGGTATTGCAAGAAATCAGGAAAATCAGATGATTGAGGGAATCTCTATAAATTTAAGGAGTTTCTGAGTCTAGTGAGTCCGGTTGAGAATCCACCTTATATTATTGTCCAAAAACTTTATGAATGTCAATTTTATCTTATAAAATTAGATGCAGGTGGCTTTCCTGAAATTGAGGATGCGATGGTTGAAACCATAATTTTATCGCTCAAGCACTTTTATGTAATTTATTACAAAATATGTCTTTGTCAAAGATTATGTTTATGAACATCTTTCTAAAAATTGTTGAACAGAACAAATTAAAGCCATATAGACAACGCTTCCGTTCTGGAAAATTGGGTCCCTAATCAATTCTACGAATGATAAAAAAATTACTTCTTCAAATTGCATATGTAATTACCCACGTGAATGGTGAAACGATAATTAGTTTATCTTTATCTCTATTGGTCTTTAAGAGAGAGCACTAAATTTGTATAATTAGTGCGAAATTAACCTTAAATAAAGTTGTTAAGTTTTGCTAGATTTATTTTCAAATAGCGTGATGGCAAAATGTCAGTACTGCTTATTTTAAGATGAAAAGGTGGTATATTTCTGATAAAACTACTTTTAACAGCCACTTGACTAGAAAGGTGTATAATTCATGTTTGAAGACAAATGGAATTTATCCACGTTCAGTAAATAAGTGATGATCGTTCTTTGAAGGCTTAGCTGTTATCTGGTTACATGGAGTCGTGGAGGATTGACAGGCTCTAAAGAGTCATAGTCCTTGAGTTATTGTCCAGCATCTACCAATTGAGCCACCAGGCGTTCATCCTCCAGTCAACGGCATCTACGAGAAGCGACATTTGGTTGAAATCACAACGTCCTAAGTAGGGGTAGGGAGTTCGGCTGGTGACCAGCCGTTCCTTAAATCTGGTTTTCACCGAAGAGGCTGCAAAGTCACATGCCAGTTTCCACGGCCTAACCTGGTTTTCACCTGGGTGGAAATGGGGCGCTCATGTGTCGCCCTAAAAGACACCTCTTTGAAAGGTAAGGCTGTTAGTTGTCACACGATGTTTTAAAGATGAGATAGTGAATATGGTTTTTTAAAGCAGCATCAATTTCTCTGTGAACCCCGCTTTGTGTTGATTAACGTCAGGGTTTCAAACATATAGATGATAAGTCTACGGGAGGTTGAATCGAAAGCTCTTTAAGTTCGAAAATAGCCTTGCCAAAACTTAATTCCATATAAAACATTATAACTATTTAAACTTATAATCCATGGTTATAGAGTTAAATTAAACATTATCTAAACTTAGAAGGTTGAATATTCTGCAAGCCTGTAACCTAGAAAACTATATTTATTCTCCGAACTCAAAACCCTTAAACACTATAGTGCGTTAAAAGTTGTAACGCTGCTGAAGGTTGTCAGGTTTTGATAAATCATTCCTTCTCGTCCGCGTGGCATTACCGTCCGTGCTTCCTACCCAATTTCGCGTACAGAATGGGGGCGGATGGGCCCTCTGCTAAGGAAACGTTTGTTTCTTTAGCCAGTCCTGACTCGGCGATCATTCTCTCTAAAATGATATGACTTTTGAAGTCCTTGTCATTAGTAGCCAAGGTATAGGATAGCGTGTTGTTAATGCCAGCTTCCTGAGCGGCAGTACGGGCGCCCTCTGCTTGAAGCGTCGGTTGTCGCAACTGCTCGTATCCCAGTAACATATGAATACATAGGCAGGTTACTGTTGGAGAGATGGTTAGCTGTTTGGTGCCCTGAATCCATAAAAAGGCTTTTGTTTAAGGGTTTGATCGTTGTGTTTTTCTCTCAATGCGTAAGTCTGTATCCGAGAAAGGGGCTGCTTGTCGCGTTTCGCCCTGGATAAAGAGGTTTGTATCCGTTGAAGGGACTGACGTTTTTCGCGTGTTTGATTCAAGTTGGTAATGCGGACGCATCTACAATCCATACATTTTGACTTTGCGGTTATACATGTAGACACGGTAGTCCTCGTCATGGGGTGCGTTTGTGTTAGCACTAACTCACCGACTTTGTACTTTAGTTGCTTCGCTGGTAGCGGACGATACCTTCGTTGTATGTACTGAGCTGGTGATGATGAGCTATCGCTTGGACGTCTTCAGGCTCAGGCCGGTAAAGCGCAAGCGTTGTACCATTATTTACTTACAAATTGAGTCTCGTAGTTGGTCAGAATGTCACCAGGATATCCAAATCGAGCAAAGACCTCGTCTTCGATGACCAGGACTATTTTGGGGGATGGCTGGATCTTCTTGCGGATGATCAACAAGATAGACGTTCTGCAGCTGGCAGGCCAAGTAACGTCCAAAGCCACTGGGTGAAAGCGGTTTTGTCACAGGTAGGAATTGTTCATTTTGTTCCTGCACATCGGCTGAGTAGTGAAGACTTGGATCTCAGGATAATGACATTGGCAATGTATTCCCGTTCTCAGTGCCATGATGACTGTATAAGTGTTTTTATCAAGTAGAGTGGCCCAGAGTTAGAGTTTCATTCTTGGATCTATAAACTAATATAGCCAGTCGATGAAATGAGAATTCATGATAAGTGTGCCTTATTGAGATTTGAAAACCATTTTATTTGCCTCACCAAATAATTTCTTTAATTCTTGGCAAACATTGTTTCTTTCACACTATATATTTTAACAATCCTCTCATTACTGGCTTTGTCCATTGGCCTTTTATGAATGAATTTAAATATTATTATATACAATCTTTTGCAATATATTTCGTAAAAAAATATTTTTACATCTAGTTTCGTTCGCTCCTGGGCAAAAACTGTTTATTAAAGAATGCTGTTGCATTTTTTGATTTCGAATGATCAAGACTTGAGCCACTTCACTCACCGCGACACGCATTTTTTTGTATCCCTCGTAGATTGGCTGTTACTTGCTTGTTTATTATTCTTTTATCATGAAAACAGCTATGAATTCGACCTCGACAGTTTCCACTTTGTTTGTATTTACAATTACATGGTGTTTATTTCAAGAGCACTTTGCTTCCCGTTAGCAAATGTATTTTCTTCCTCATAGAGGAAGCATTAGTTATTTTTATCAATAATGGACAAACAAAAGTCTTAATTTTTATTAATTTAAAAATAGACAACCGTTTTCAAGTTATCGTGTTCACAAAAAAGTGTGACATCTACAGACACACACATCCGGACAATTGCTTAGAACATTGTATTAGACATTTTTAAATTGAGTTAGGTTCAATTAAATGAATGTAAAAATTTCGGAAAATGTTACCAATGCAAAGCTTCCTCTATGAGGAAGCAAAATTATTATAACTTCTTGAAATATGTATTAATTGAATGTTAAAACATTGGTAACAAAATAAATAAACCTGTATTCATAAAAAATCGAAAAAAATCGCTTTTTTCAACCGAAAAGGTAGAGACCCCCATAAGGAATGAATAAAGATTTGTCATCAGATGAATTCCATAAAGAAGTCAATCATGGCTGTAGCCATAAATATTTTTGGTAGAAGGTTGGCTAGGGTACTTGACCTGTTTTTTTGACAGGTCAAGAATTACCGAAAACTGTATAGTTCCAAATTCACATGAACGCAATACATTAAACCTAAATGATGGGAAGATAAAGCTTAAATTTCGCTAGTCATTACGAAAATAATTTTAAAAAGTTTCATCACGTTTTGTTTTATTACTTCTCAAGTAGAGTAATGTCAAACAATCGTCGACATAATGATAGAAATTTATATTATCGCATAATTATACTCGACTTACAAATATGGTATCCTTCAAGTTTCTTCAAGTTTTCTCAAAATTTCTAGAAAATCAATTGCCAGGATTTTGCGGCAAAATATTTAATTTTCATTAAAAATCAGGACAGTATATTATATGCTTCAAATATAACAAGTTGTGAAGTTAGTGAAAAAATGTTGCCTCTCAAGGTATAATAAATTTTGTTATCTTAGCTTGCATTAAAATACATGAGACACACTTGACAGATAGAAAAGCTGAATTTTATTTATATTCTTATTGCCTTTACCATGTTATCTATAACAAATAAAGTAATTAGCTTCATTAACTCTGAAGGTTATGTTGGCCTTCTATTCTAAACGTCGCAAATATGGAAAATTTTTAGATATGAGTTCAACAATCTTTCATCTTTGACTCCATTAATGCCGAAGAATGAATAAAGCTTTTTAATCAGATAAATGTCATTAAAAGGGGTATACAGCAGTCATTTTTCGAGTTACTATTCACAGGAGAATCTTAAAAGTTGATACTTTAGTTCTCTATCATTCTGTCAATTTAAAAAAAATGAATACTATTACTAACATATTGCTGCTGACAGTCACGGGGTTTCTTTGGTTCGAAAGTAAGTATAATATAATGATATAATTATTATTCATACAAAAATATTTCATATGTGTTCAAGATTATAAACAATTATTGAAATGCTGCTTTGTAAGTTTTAGAACGTTATCTAGCTGAACATTTGAATTGTCGATTTTGTATAGTATTTTTCATGTTCCAAAGAAGGCAATAATTCTATCAGAAAAAGGTGAAAAATGATTTGATAGGACTTCTGAAATTCAATACATTGTTTTTCGGACTATTTTTCGCAGGATTTCTATTTTAGCCAAAAAATGGAATCTTTTTTGAATAATATTTTCCAGGCTTCAAACTTTTTAAAATTCATTAACTTTGTTGAAAGCATTTAAATTTCTTTCAAATTTCCTTAGCTGTCTGGATTCCCCAAATTATCCGAGTTCTTAGAACTCTTTGAATTTCCTGAACTCTCTGAATTCCCTAAACTCAATGACTTCTTTGAATGATCTAATTTCCTTGAATTCTTATGGTTTCCCTGAATTACTCTGCAGTCCTCGCATTAGTTCAATGTCCTTGGAATTCCTTAATGTCCTCCATAATTCATATTTCTCAAGTGCCCTCAATTGCAATACATGAATTTCTTGAACATCCTGAATTCAAGGAATTACACAAAATCAGGAAATCCAGATGATTGAAGAAATTCGACGAATACAATGAGTTTTAGAGTTTTAGAGGTACACTCTAAGAGAGGTTTTTTTAGCATTGGGGTATCTATTCTCTATCACACAAATAACTAACAAAAAAACAAAAATCGATGATGTAAAGGTCTAGCTTATGTTGGTCCAGCCTGGAATCGACCTTATGCTAATGTACAAAAACTCAATGAATGACCATTTTTTTCTTACAAAATTAGGTGCAGGTGGCTGTCCAGAAATTGAGGATGACCACGTTATTGCACTATTCAGGGGTGGTGCTATTCGTGAAGGAGCTATCACATCCCAGGAGAGCGATTACATACCCCACTGAATGCAACCTAAGACAGGGAAGCCTCATAAATATTTTGCTTTTATACGAACAGCAACAAACTCTCATTTTGATTCGGAACTTGACACTGAAATTTTATATTCTGTCAATCATGAGCCTTACAATCCTGTTCATAACGCATCTTACGCTGAAGTACGTTTACAAGGTGCACATTTGTCAGCTAGACGTTTCCAATTGCACGAGCGACCAGAGTATTATCATAATGTGCAGTTTGGCAATTTGCCACGTAAAAACTACATTTATATAACATTGCCACATGGTTACATCTATGCATCACCGTTGGAAACCTTTGAGGCTGGTCACAGACCATTCTAGGGATATTACGATCATGTCTCAAGATATTCTCAAGATGATTTGGGATATCTTCTGGAAATTATGTATATTATATCTTGTGGATTAATAAACTAAATATTTAACAATGATAAAGTACCTTAATTTCGACTCATCAGGAAAAAATATATAACAGAACAAGAAAAGAGGAAGAGAAAGGACAGAGTAGCTAATCCTACTATAGGTTTCAAAAATTTTGACCTCTCTACAAAAGTTTGATTAAGTCAGTGAAAAAAAATCGCTCAAGAACGTAACAAACTTCACTGCAAAGATAATTTTATTGCGAACAACTTCTCTATTCATAACACCATCATACATTAATTACAAATGAAGTGGCAGTTGAGTGAAGGTACAAAAACACGGTCAACAGCGTCAATTTCACTACAGTGAACTTTGACGCGTTAAATTTTGTTGAAAAATCAGTATAAATGAGGCGCAAAAAATCAGGAAAATTCCTTGACATTTTCTGTAAATGCAGGTGTCATGAAAATTAAAAAATTTAAATAATTGTAGCTTAAAGAGTTAATTATAGAGGAGAACCTTATCTCAGCTCCAAATTGTGATAGAAAGCTCAGGTAAAGCTTGAAATAAGTAAAAAAATTCAAATAATACAATGAAATAAGAAATAAAGTTTCAACATTATTAAATAATTGGTTATTGTCAATTATTTTTTCTACGTTTTTTTTCCGGCGCGCATAAAAGGTGTCATCAGTATCAGTTTCAGTCGAGGGTCACTATTCGGCACTTTCCCCCAGCTACCTGATGACCATCATTTGGGAAAACTGAAAAAAAGCCAAAGGCGTAGGAAACATGAATTTAACTTCTGATGCTGACAGTTTTACTCCTGGAAAATAATAAACTTTCAGAGGAAGATAAAAAATATTATTGGAGAAAAATGATTGCATAAGATGAAAATAATAAATACCGAAAAATCAAACACTTGAGCAATTCCAGGTCAACTCATCTAAAGAATTTCAACTGTTAGTTATTTTGATGAAAAGTCTTGTATCCGTTTTCAAATTTTAAAGATTTCTCGACGACTCGGAAATTCGAACAATTTATTCTCCCGACTTTTGGCGATGAAAATAAAATTCTCAGAATTATAGCATTTGAAAGATTAAAAAATACAAACGAAAATTACAATTTTAAGCCAAACAACGCACGATATGAAAAAAGCCAGGAGGAGAAAAATGTTTCTTTTTTAAAGTTCTGCAAGATAATGGTAATAACTTTTTGAATTTTCTTGAAAAATCGAAAATTCAAATTTTGATCGCACAAAAAAATAATGACGAAAAAATATGAATTGACAAAAATTATGCGCCCAAAAAAGATCTACAAATTTGGTACAAATCACTTTTGAATAGGACGCATAATTCTTCTTTTATTCGTGAAAAACAACATTAAAAATAAAAAAATTAAATTTTTGGACAAATGACACAAGCTACGGAAAAAATGAATAAAAAAACGTTGTTCTCACCCAACAGCTACAAATTTGTTATAGTTGATGTTGATTTTAATCCTTTATATTCGAAATTTCTCTCTTTTTTAATTTCAGTTTATATATTTCTAATTAAAAATTGTGCAAGATTTAGGATTAAAAACTCGACTTTTGACCTTTAAAATCATTCAAAACTTAAGAATTTTTATTTCTACGTCTTAAAAATTAAATTCAAATTGAATTTTTGAATCCGAATAATTTTAAATTGTTACTGTTCGAAATTGTAGGACTTTGAATTGTACATTTTCAGGTTTGAAGAGTTTTTTTCTGTAACATGGAAGACTTTTGATCTGCAAAGTTATCGAAATTCAAGAATTTCTAGTTTTCCTCCCTACAATCGAAGTGTTTTTAGTTTTGAAAATGTACAATTACAAATTATTCTATTTTTATGTTCTACAATTAAACATAATGCAATTTTTATGTACTACAATTAAAGCTTCTGTGATTTTTATGCTTTATATTAGAAAAGATCTTCAATTTGAAAAATGTAGAATTGAAAAAATTGACTATTGATCTTCAAAATCATCCAATTTAATATTTTTAACTATACACCCTATGAAATTGATGGGGTTTCAATTTTGTAAATTTGTCATTAAGAATTATGCAAGTTTTAAGTTTTACAATATTAAAAATGCTGTAATTTTGATGATTTGCTTTCGAAATTTCTTCAATTGAGAAGTTTTAAAATTCAAAACTTGATTTTTGATCTTCAAAATCATCAAAATTAAAGAATTTCTATTCATACATCTCTAAAAGTAAAATGCTCTTAGTTTTTAAAACTAACAATTGAAAATTATGCAATTTTCAAGTTTTACAATTGAAATTTCTGTCATTTTGATGCTTCGTATTCAAAATTTCTTTTATTTTTCAGATCTAGCTTTGAAAAATTGCTTATTGATCTTCAAAATAATACAAATTTAAAATTTTTTATTCTGCACATTTAAAATTGAAGACTTCAATTTTGTAAATTTATAATTCAAAATTATTCAAGCTTTAGGTTTACAATCATTAAAAGTTCTGTTATTAAAAATTCTTTCGAAATTTCTTCAATTTGGAAGATTTCGAATCAAAAACTGAACTTTTCATTTTGAAAATCAGCAAAACTTAACAATTTTTATTTATACATTTAAAAAAAAATTACAATTGTCATTAATCGAAATTGTAGGACTTTGAGTTGTACATTTTTAAATTTGAAGTGTTAAATTTAGAAAATTTACAAGTAACAATAATGCAAGTTTGAAGTTTTACAATGAAACGTTTTGTAATTTTCATGGATAACTATCAGAATTTCTTCAGTTTGGAAGATTTCGAATTAAAAACTGAACTTTTGATTTTCACAAAATCATAAAAACTTAATAATTTCTATTTATACATTTATCAAACTAGAGTAATTTTATATTATTTCAAATTTCAAATTTTAAAATAATTTCTCATTGTTGGAATTTGTAGGACTTTGAATTGAACATTTTTTTAATTGAAGAGTGTTTAATTTTTAAATTTTACAAGTAAATGTTCTGTCATTTTCATGATTTAAATTTGAAGTTTGTTTCATTTGTGTTGGCGAATTTTAAATTGCAAACATCTGCAAAATGGATCAGTTTTTAGTTTTGAAGAGAAAAATTTTGAAAATTGGAAAAAAAAAGTTTGAAAAATATTTGAAAATTTGTTTAATTAGCTCAAAAAATAGGAATGTATAGAATTTCCGCTGATAGTGTCTTTGTAATGTTTGGAAAAAATTATGCATTTCATATAAAAATAAGAATGGGAACCCTGAAGCGGACAATTATGGTTGGGTATATTGCCTGGATCAGTTACACTCGCCGCCCCCAAGCGACAGAAAAAAAGCCTAGAAAAAATAATTGACAATAACCAATTATTTAATAATTTTGAAACTTTATTTCTTATTTCATTGTATTATTTGAATTTTTTTACTTATTTCAAGCTTTACCTGAGCTTTCTATCACAATTTGGAGCTGAGATAAGGTCCTCCTCTATAAATAACTCTGTAAGCTACAATTATTTAAATTTTTTAATTTTTATGACACCTGCATTTACAGAAAATCTCAAGGAATTTGCCTGATTTTTTGCGCCTTATTTATACTGATTTTTCAACCAAATTTAACGCGTCAAAGTTCACTGTCGTGAAATTGACGCTGTTGGCCGTGTTTTTGTACCTTCACTCAACTGCCACTTCATTTTTAATTAATGTATGACGGTGTCATGAATAGAGAATTTGTTCGCAATAAAATTATCTTTGCAATGAAGTTTGTTACGTTCTTGAGCGATTTTTTTTCACTGACTTAATCAAACTTTTGTAGAGAGGTCAACATTTTTGAAACCTATAGTAGGTATGATGAAAATTCGAACAAAACGCTACAGTGCTTCATTTGGATGTATTTTAGGTTTCGGAAAATAAAAACACAAAAACAGCAGTAGTTCCTGTTATCAAAATATCTTTTAATCAAATTTGCAGTTTCTAGTTATTTTTAATAGAGTGATGAAAGGACAGTTAGGTCCTTACCTTCTTTCTTCGTTATATATCTGTCTCTAATGAGCTGAACACTCGGATGATTGGAACCATAATTTTCTCGCTTAAGCACTTTTGTGATCGTTCTGGAAAATTGGGTTTTTAGTGAACTCTATAAGTGAAACAAAAAAGCATTTTTTTAATTTGATATGTCGTTACCCACGTGAATGGCTTACTCTACGTGAAACGATATGTTCGTTTTTTATCTCTGTTGATCTTCAAGCCACAGCATTGAATTTGTCCAATTATTTCGAAACTAACCTTGAATGAATTTATCAAGTTTTGCTACATTACTCCTCAAATAGCGAGATAGTAAACAATTTTCGACACAATGATGGGAAAATTCATTATATCCTAATGATATTTCGGATATGTTAACACGTTAATACCAGTTTATTCAAAATTTCTAGAAAATCAAGTGCTGGGGTGTAGGAACAAAAGTTTTTATTTTCATCATAAATGATGAGATGATATTAGTTGCTTCAAGAATACAAGTAGAAAAATTTATTCCTTCATTTTTGATTAGTAAAATACTGAATAATCCGGAAAATAATATTGCAGTTCTCTGTCACTGTTTCGATTTTGAAATATGAAGATTCTTACTGGCTTTCTACTCCTAACATCCATAGCTTTTATCCACATTCTTCAATTGATAGATTTGATGCTTTCGCAATGATTAATTATAATTTCAATTTCAATAAATTTATATTATTACAATTTATAATATGCATTAGCATTCAAACATACGTATTTTCATTGTCTTTTTTTATGATTGAAAAAAGTGCGCATACTATAAGAAAGAAAAAAACAATTTTGTTCTTAAAGATCTTATTGCAACTTGTGTCGTTTTTCCATAAATTTAATTTGTTTATTTTTAATGTTATTTCTTACAATTTAAACTAAAAATACGCATTCTCGCGTATAGTGGTTTTGGAAAAATGTGTAGATATGATTTAGGCGAAAATTTTGTTAAATAAAATGTTATTGTGGCTTGTGTCCTTTTTCCAAAAAGGTGATTTTTTGTTTTCAATATCTTTCTACTGTATAAAAAATTTTTAGATCTATTTTGGTCGAACAACTTTAGTCTTTTCATTTTTTTTATTTTTTATGTCGCTTTTCCAAAAGTATAATTTTTTTTATTTTTAATCTTATTTACGATTAAACGGAAATCTACTTGCTCTGTTTAAAAATTATCAGTTACAAATTTTCAGATTCTTTTTGGGTGAATAACTTTTGTTTATTAATTTTTTTTTCGTACCTTGTGCCATTTTTCAAAAAATTTAATTCTTTTGTTTTTAAAGTTATTTTTTACGATTGAAACAAAAAATGTGCGTCTTATCAAAAAATTATGAATGACAAATTTGTAGTTTTTTTTTTAAATGAGCAACTATTGTCAAATTATTTTTTTTCGAAGTTTGTGTCGTTTGTCCAAAAAATAAATTTTTTTATTTTCAATGTTGTTTTTAATTTTCTAATTTTCAATCAAAGAGATGAATTTTTAACCAGAAGGATAAATTTTCAAAGAAGAAGGTTAATTTTTTAACAAAAAAGATTAATATCTAGTAAAATTTTCAAAATTATCAAACAAATATTTGAAATTTTGAAGGAATTTTCAACCTAATAGTTCAATTTTCAACCAAAGAAATAAATTGACTTTTAGAAGTTTGGAAGAAATCGAAAACTATTTGATAATATTTCGGAAATGTTTTTAAGTTTTAAAATATTTTTAATCTATTCCTTTTTTCTTCAAATTTTGAAAAATCATTAACAATGTTGAAAAATTGCCTCAAAATCTTTCAAATTCTACCACAAATTTTAAGAAAATTTGTTTATCCTCTTCAAACCTTTCAAAACTCTTTCAAAGCTTCTAAAGCTTTTGTTTGAAATCTTTAAAAATCTATATTTTGTAGAATCTTTTCAATTTTTAAATTCTTTTAGAATCTCTTCAAATTTTATAAATATTTCTTGAATTTACTCAATTTTTATTTTTATTGTTCAATCTTGCCAAATTGAAAGATTTTGCTTCAAAATATTCTACACTATTTTTCGAAATTTTAGGATATCGTTCAAACTGTTTTAAAATCTTTTTTAATTTGGTTTTAAAGTTCATTTTTCAAAATAAAAAATTATTTAAAATTTCCCCAAAAATCTTTAAAAAATTCTTTTTTTTTTTAATATTTTCAGAATTTCTCAATCTTCCAATCTTTGAAAATTATTTAAATTTTTTCTGAATTTCTTTCAAATTCTGCCAAATTAAAAAAATTGCTTTAAAATGTTTCAGATCCTTCTTTGACAATTTTATAAATCTTTTGAAATATTCTCTTTGAATTAATGTTTCAAAATGAGAAATCATTTTAATTTTTCATAGAAACCTAATGATTTTTTTTATTTCCTTGAAACCCCACAAATTTTTAAAAATATATTTTTAAGTTTTAATTATTTTTGAATCGTTTAAAAACTTCTAAATTTCTCTTAAACTTACTGAATTTTTTTCTGAAATGATCTCATATGGCAAAATTGTAAAATTATGCTTTAAAATCGTTAGCACTCTTTTTAGAAATTATAGGAAATAATTTACAACCTTAAGAACATTTTTTTCATTTTCTTGACACCCTGACAAATTTAGTTTACCTACAAAATTTGTGAATCCACATCCAGTATAATTTTTTTTTTTGTATTCAAGTAAATTTTCTTTGATTCAAGATTTTTTTCATGGTGCAGTCAAAAAAGTTCGTTCTTGTTTTGAGTCCACTACAGTTTGATTATCTTCTTCTTTTAACTATTGATATTTTAATATATTTAATATTTAAAAAGTTAATTTTGTGCATTAGCAAATGTTTTATTTTTGCAGCTCATCATTGCATTTTTCGAAACATAATTTTTGATAATAATCACTTCTTTAGCGTGTAATCCATGAATTTTCAACGTCAGAAATACTGTCGTTATGCATGATATTTAATTTTACTATGAAATATAAAAACAAACTAGATGTGAATTCGATCTTGGCAAGAGCGCCGTAGTCCTTTGAAAGTACTTTCATTTAAAAAAAAAAAAACGTTCCAAAATCTGTAACGGTTTTCGAGAAATCGAGGAACGTTTCTTGTTGAAAAGACCGAGCACTTTGCTTCCCGTTAGCGAATGTATTTGCTTCCTCATAGATAAAGGATGCATTCGTTATTTTTTTCAATAATAGACAAACCAAAGTATTCATGTTTATTAATTTAGGATTAGAAATTCACAAAAAATACAAAATTATAAAATAATACAAACAATTCTTTAAATACAAAGACAAATCAGAAAAATCAAATTTTGTATTTAAAATTATAATTTTTCGAGATAGAAAAGGGAAGGGAAAATTGTCAGAATTATTCTATTTGAAAATTTCCCATCAAAAAGTCTTTTCTATTCATGCATCAACTTTGAATTATATCGATGGAAAAAGTTTTTCTGTTTAAAACAGATGATTGAAATATTATAAATAAGAATAACTTCCTTACTCTTCAATAAACTGTATGAATGTTGTAGATCAATTGATTTGTCTCGAATCAAGGAATCTTTTCCGTTCTTGCATCAACTTTGAATTATGTTAAAAAACAAAGTTTTACAAGAAAAAACCGTGTTTTCAAATATTATGCATTACCATATCTTCCTTACTCTTTGATAACATGTATTAATGTTGTAGGTCAATCGATGCGTCTCGGACCAACGAATCTTTTATATTCTTGCATCAACTTTGAATTATGTTGAAGAAAAAAGTTTTAATATGAAAAACCGTATTTCCAAATATTATGCATTACCATAGCTTATTTACTCATCAATAAAATGTTGTTAAAAAATGTATACGATAAAAAGCCGATGTTCAAAATATACAAATTACCATCACTTCCCTACTCTCAAATAAAATGTATTCATATTATAGGTCAATCGATTCGTCTCGAATCAACACATCTTTTCTGTTTTTGCATCAACTTTGAATTATATTATTGAAAAAATTTTTAGTATAAAAAACCGATTTTCAAAATATATAAATTACGATAACTTCCCTACTCTTTGATAAAATGTAATAAATTATAGGTCAATCGATTCGTCTCGAACCAAGGAATCTTTTACATACTTGCATCAACTTTGAATTATGTCGAAGAAAAAAGTTTTACAATGAAAAACCGTATTTCCAAATATTATGCATTACCATAGCTTCTTTACTCATCAATAAAATGTATTCACATTTTGGGTCAATCGATTCGTTTCGAATCAACACATCTTTTCTGTCTTTGCATCAACTTTGAATTATATACTAATGAAAAAATGTTTACTATAAAAAACCGATGTTCAAAATATACAAATTACCATAACTTCCCTACTCTTTAATAAAATGTATTAATATTATAGGTCAATCGATTCGTCTCGAACCAAAGGATCTTTTATATCCTCGCATCAACCTTGAATTACGTTGAAGAAAAAAGTTTTACCATAAAAAACCGTATTTCAAAAAATTAAGCATTATCATAGCTTCCTTACTCATCAATAAAATGTACTTATATAATAGGTCAATCGATTCGTCTCGAATCAATACATCTTTTCTGTTTTTGCATCAACTTTGAATAATATTAATAAAAAATATTTTACAATAAAAAACCGATTTTCAAAATATACAAATTACCATATCTTCCCTACTCTTTAATAAAATGTATTAATATTATAGGACAATCGATTCGTCTCGAACCAAGAAATCATTTATATTCTTGCATCAATTTTGAATTATGGTGAAGAAAAAAGTTTTACCGTAAAAAACCGTATTTCTAAATATTATGCATTACCATAGCTTCCTTACTCATCAATAAAATGTAT